>JAVQKG010038463.1:0-16102 GCA_036025885.1 Hypseleotris bucephala
TAGTCCTGGTGTACTCACTGCACAGGGTCTTGAGGGGTTGACCTGTTAGTTTAGTCCTGGTTTAGTCCTGGTGTAGTCCTGGTTCAGACCTGGTTTAGTCCTGGTGTAGTCCTGGTTCAGTCCTGGTTTAGTCCTGGTTCAGTCCTGGTTACGTCCTGGTTCAGTCCTGGTTTAGTCCTGGTGTAGTCCTGGTTCAGTCCTGGTTACGTCCTGGTTCAGTCCTGGTTTAGTCCTGGTTCAGTCCTGGTTGAGTCCTGGTTACGTCCTGGTTCAGTCCTGGTGTAGTCCTGGTGTAGTCCTGGTTCAGTCCTGGTTTAGTCATGGTGTAGTCCTGGTTTAGTCCTGGTGTACTCACTGCACAGGGTCTTGATGGGGTTGACCTGTTGGTTTAGTCCTGGTTTAGTCCTGGTTCAGTCCTGGTTTAGACCTGGTTCAGTCCTGGTGTAGTCCTGGTTTAGTCCTGGTGTAGTCCTGGTTTAGTCCTGGTTTAGTCCTGGTTTAGTCCTGGTTTACTCTCTCCTATTCCACATGTCTTTAACGTTGTACATTCCTTACACCTCATCCATTCCTCCCCCCTCCTCTCTTCCTTCCTAACCCTAACCCATGTCTCCTCTCCACGTTTTCAGTGAAACCCGTTTTCCGTCACCGAATTTCGCCGGTCGAGATAAACATCGGTAACTCGGCGAAGTTTGACTGTGAGACAGAGGATGCACCTAACGTGACCTTCAAATGGTTCAAGGACGGACGCGAGCTGAGGGAAGGAGAGAGGGTCCGTATCGTCAGTCGCTTCAGCTCCTCGTTTTTGGAGTTACTGACCCCGACTCGCGAGGACAGTGGAGAGTACATGTGCAGAGCCTCTAACCCTCATGGAGCGGACGAATGCACAGCCTCTCTCAGCGTCACAGGTACGGCCCACACTCACAACGCAGTCGCAGGCCTAACCGTGTGGACAGACGTAAGAGTTAAAAGCCTGGGTTAATGTTACTTATGTCGACTTTATGTGTTAAGGACTTAATGGGCCTTTTTGGTGATATGAGTTTCTGATACAGCGCTATGTATTTAGTTGATTTAAAGTGTTAATAACGTTGGAAAAGTTCGTTCAGACTCAAATGAAAGGCCTTCTGTTGCTGAATTCGGGTAGATTTCTCGTAATTTGCCGTTTATCAAAAGGGTATATTTTTTGGTCAGACTGTAAATCTTTTTGCTGTTGAAAAGTATTTAGGAATCTATAGAATGTTCTGTGTCAGATTTACTCAGTTCTCTAAAAATTCTCAAGTGTTAAAATTCTTCTCATTTGTGTGAGATGTGGTAGATAATTGTCCTTTTTTGGTTCAGCTCTTGCAGATATTTTATTTTATTTTGATAATTATCCAATTCTTTGATAAAGTTTACATTTGTTAGCGATTTTAATTTGGTTTACTTTCGCAAAACGTATTTATACTGTTCATTATCATGAAGTTGGTAATGAAGGGAGTTGGGAGTTGGTTTGTTTTGAGATGTTGATACATACCTTTTACTGAACTGTTTTCCTGAATTCTTTCAAAGTTGAAGCATTTCTTTTGATCGTTTAGTTTTGTTTCTAAATGGTTGTCCTGTGACCTTGTTTGGATTCATAATGTTTCTTGAATGGTGTCTGGTTCACATACATCGTGTGATGTATTTGAAGCTGCTGGTTCTGCTGGTTCTGCTGATTCTGCTGGTGTCCGCCTCGCTCTGTTTCTCACTAACCCTCTCTCTCTCTCTCCTGAACCACAGAGAAGTCCTCCCCAGTGTTTATGTCTAAGCCTGACAGCCCTCAGACACTGTGCGCGGGCGATCGGGCTGAGTTTATCTGTGACGTAAGAGGCAGTGCTCCTCTTGAGATTGTCTGGCTGAAAGACAACCAGCCCGCCCGCTTTCAGAGCACTGTTAAAGGGAATCTGTGTGCTCTAGAGCTCCCCCTGGTGTCGGCCGAGGACAGGGGCGTGTATGTGTGTAAAGTGTCTAATGCTTTGGGCTGGGCCGAGTGTTCCATCAGGCTCACGGTGCTGGATAAGCCCAGGTTTGTGACCCCTCTCGGGGCAGCGGTGGCCGCCGTGCTGGGCGCACCGTTACATTTGGAGTGCACCGTGGAGGACGACTCCGGTGTGAGCTTTAGCTGGAGCCGGGACGGGCGAAAGGTGCACCAGTCGCCCGACTGTAAACTGTCTTTCGAGAGAAAGATGGTGACGCTGGATATAGTGAAAACCACACTGAGAGACTGTGGTGAATATGTGTGTACGGTGAATAACCAGGCCGGCACAGCCTGCTGCTCCACCGTCGTCAAAGTCCAAGGTAAGAGCTGTCTGCTTCAGTCCGAGTCGCTGCTGTGTGTTACCCTCTTTCGTTTACTAAGGTTAATGTGAAATGTGCTGTTTATGCTTCACGCGTCTTTTTTACTTTTTCAAATGAATGTCTCTGTGTTACGTGTTCCTCTTTTTTATCATGTTGTAAACCCTTCCTTCTGTAGTTTTTGTAAGCTTTGTTTTTATCATTACATTTAGGGTTATATTTGTACTGCTGCGTCTTTAGTTTGGGGATTCTAGGCTCGTATGGTCAAAACAACTGTAGTTATATCTGTGGTTTTAGAGCAGACTTCTGACAAATCCAGTTTGGGGTTGTAAATATGACCTATCTTCTGGTGGGTCACACATTTGTAACTCTCTCTAAACCTTTGCAGTAGTCGTCCGGCTGGTCTAATTTCCATTTTCAGTCGAATTGTCTTCCGATTCTACACATCTGCAGTTATTTAGATTCTGTTTAGTCTTTTCGACCTCTCACCCTGCGTTTGACCCGGGTTACACAGAGCCCCCGGTGTTTGTGAAGCGCCTGGAGAGTGCCACCATGTGGAAGCAGGGCGGCGCTGCTCGTCTGCAGTGCACAGTGAAGGGCTCTCCGGAGCTGAAGGCCGCGTGGTTTTATAACGACTCAGAAATCCGACACGGAGAACGATACGCTGTCAGCTTTAAGGAGGGCGTGGCCACTCTAGAGCTCCACCAGGTGGCGCTGTCGGACAGTGGCACGTACAGCTGCGAAGTCCTGAATGAATCGGGCTCCGAGATCTGCAGCAGCAAAGTGACGGTGAAAGGTTAGTGTAGGTTTAAGAGTTTATCAGCAGATTATCAGCAGATTTATAATAGTATTAATAGTCCAATACTCTGAAGAGTCCAGTAGTCCAGCCCCTAACCCTGCCCTGGTCCTCAGAGCCCCCTCGGTTCCTCAGACCACTGGAGAACACGGAGGCGGTGCGGGGGTCTGTGGCCCTGCTGGAGTGTGAGCTCTCTGGGTCGGGCCCGTTCGAAGTCTCCTGGAAACGCAACAAAAAGAGGCTTGTTTCGGACGATAAGAAATTCCGAATCATGAGTCTGGGATCGCTGTCGTCTTTGGAGATCCGCGGATTCGAGAGCGCGGACGTGGGAGAGTACGAGTGTGTGGTGTCTAACGAGGTGGGCTTAGCCAGCACCAAATCACTCACCAAACAGAAAGGTTAGTCCTGGTGTAGTCCTGGTGTAGTCCTGGTTTAGAGATTGTTTAGAGCTGGTTTAGTCCTGATAGTCCTGGTTCAGACCTGGTTCAGACCTGGTGTAGTCCTGTTTAAGTCCTGGTTCAGACCTGGTTCAGTCCTGGTTTAGTCCTGGTTAAGTCTGGGTTTACTCCTGGTGTAGTCTTGGTGTAGTCCTGGTTCAGACCTGGTTAAGTCCTGATAGTCCCGATAGTCCTGGTTCAGACCTGTTTCAGACCTAGTTCAGTCCTGGTCAAGTCCTAGTTTAGTCATGATAGTCCTGGTTTAGTCCTAGTTCAGACTTGGTTTAGTCCTGTTTAAGTCCTGGTTTTGTCCTGGTTTAGTCCAGGTTTAGTCCTGGTTTAGTCCTGCTTAAGTCCTGGTGTAGTCCTGGATGATTTAGTTCAGATTTAGTCCCAGTTTAGTCCCAGTCTGACCTCTCGCTCCCTCCCAGAGCCCCCCATGTTCTCCAAACGCCCGGAGAGTAGTACAGTGGTGATGGGTAATGCAGTGAAGCTCCAGGGAGCGGTGAAAGGCTCCGCCCCCATCGCCGTGAAATGGCTGAAGGACTTGGACCTGCTTCGAGAGGACGACCCAAACGTGACCATGAGCTTTGACAACAACACGGCGGCCATCTTGTTCTCCTCCGTGGAGCTCAAACACGGCGGGAAATACACATGTGTGGCCGAGAACGAGGCCGGCCAAACCAAATGTGACGTGGTCCTCACCGTACAAGGTCAGAGCCAAGGACAGAAGGAAATGAGTCATTGTGCCTTAGGTTTTTAAAAATAATACAGTTCATGAGGTTAGAGCTATTTGAGCAATCCAGTGTTCATCATAATACTTAATACTATTCCTTTGTTATTAATATGAACACTGACATAGTTACAGTAAAAATGAGGGTGAAGAGCAGAGCAGAAATGAATGTATCAGGATTCAACCATCTTCACAGATGAACACATCCTCAGAACTTTATATTACCAGAACATGTTTTAGCATCACCCAGTTCTAGATTAGCTACATCAGGGGTCTGTATTCCTCATGTTATCCGGTATCATTGTCCCGGTTTCCTCATATTATTTCGGTTGTATCCCCCTCTCCCCTGACCCCCAGAGCCGGCCCGCGTGGTGGAGCAGGCTGCCTCCATCAGTGTGACCTCCGGAGACTCGTGCTCTCTGCAGTGCTCCGTCAGTGGAAGTCCTCAGCTCACCGTGAAGTGGTTTAAAAATGGAGCCGAGATCTCCACCGGCCGCAAATACAAACCCAGCCTCAAGGGAACCACGGCAGTACTAAAGATCCTGTCAGCCGAGACCGGCGACAGCGCAAAGTACACCATGGAGGTCTGCAACCAGGTCGGCAAAGACTGCACCACCTGCAGACTCACCGTCAGCGGTCAGTCCTGGTTCAGTCCTGATTTAGTCCTGGTTCAGACCTGCTTTAGACCTGGTTCAGACCTGCTTTAGACCTGCTTTAAACCTGCTTTAGTCCTGGTTCATGTTCAGTCCTGCTTTAGTCCTGGTTTAGTCCTGCTTTAGTCCTGGTTCAGTCCTGGTTCAGTCCTGGTTTAGTCCTGGTTTAGTCCTGGTCCAATCCTGCTTTAAACCTGCTTTAGTCCTGGTTCATGTCATGGTTCAGTCCTGCTTTAGTCCTGGTTTAGTCCTGGTTTAGTCCTGCTTTAGTCCTGGTTCAGTCCTGGTTTAGTCCTGGTCCAATCCTGCTTTAAACCTGCTTTAGTCCTGCTTTAGTCCTGGTTCAGTCCTGGTTCAGTCCTGGTTCAGTCCTGCTTTAGTCCTGCTTTAGTCCTGCTTTAGTCCTGGTTCAGTCCTGGTTCAGTCCTGGTTTAGTCCTGGTTCAATCCTGCTTTAGACCTGGTTTAGTCCTGGTGTAGACCTGCTTTAGTCTAGCTTTAGTCCTGGTTCAGTCCTGGTTCAGTCCTGGTTTAGTCCTGGTTTAGTCCTGGTTCAATCCTGCTTTAGACCTACTTTAGTCCTGGTTTAGTCCTGGTTTAGTCCTGGTTTAGTCTGATTCCTCTCCTCTGTTTAGACCGTGCAGTACCTCCCTCGTTCACCAAGCCGTTGCTGCGTGTTGCGGCGTGTCTTGGTCTCACCGCGGTTCTGGAGTGCCGTGTTGCCGGCTCTCAGCCTCTCACCGTGAGCTGGTCTAAAAATGGCACAGAGTTAAAACAAGACCACCGGATCACTGTGGAGTTCAGTGAAAACACGGCCGTGCTCTCAGTCGCAGGGCTAACACACGGGGACGCCGGCGAATACTGCTGCACGGCACAAAACCCGTCCGGCACCAGCGCCAGCAAAGGGATACTCTGTGTCACAGGTCAGCACGGAATACAGGAAATAAACTAAAGCTGATGTTTCTTACCCTTAATGATGTAGTCTGCAAGTATCCCAGTACCACCCTGTTCTGTGATGTAGGAAATCTGTCATAACTAATATATTTACTTTAGTCCCTCCTCTGGCCTCTACAGACGACAGACAACGACTTGGTACACTTCTATATATACACTATATACCTTGTTCTATTCTACGTAGGCTTTATTTAGATCCTAAAACAGTGTTGTAGTAAGTTGTCTAATTCAGGTCCGGCTCTTGCACACATCTGCTGGGTAGGACACAGTTTCTTAGAATTTTATTTTTATAAAGATTTCATTTTCGTCAAATTCAGCTGAAACATATAATTTTGTTACTTTTTTAGGATAATATTGAGGATATATCAGGGCTCATGGGACAAGTTTAAAAACATTATTATGTTTACTGATTCTAACCCAGACTTACGGTTCTCTCACACACTTTAAAGAGTCCTGGTTTAGTCCTTCTTTGGGTCTGGTTTACTCCTTGTTTAGGCCTGGTTTAGTCCTTGTTTAGACCTGGTTTAGTCCTTGTTTAGTCCTGGTTTAGTACTTAATAAATACAATAATAAATAAGTTCATGGCGTGACTTTGCGTATACCTCACCATAGAACCTCCAGTCTTCACCCTCACCCCAGATCCTGTCTTCAGTGCTAAGCCCAGTTCGGATGTTGTTTTTCGGGCTGAGTTTTCGGGCTCGGCCCCTTTGGTGGTGAAGTGGTTCAGGGAGCAGCGCGAGGTCTTCCCCGGGTCTAAGGCCTCAATCCGGGGGGACACTCGGGGAGACGTGTCCTGGTCCAGCCTGGAGCTCCACGGAGTCAGGCCTGGAGACAGCGGGAATTACACCTGTCAGGTGACCAACGAAGGCGGAAAAACCCTGTGTAGCTCCTCCCTCAGTGTTCAAGGTGTGCTCACTGCTAATGTACCAACGTACCTGTCGTAGAGCTAGGGCTGTGTATGGTAGACTAGATGTTTCAGTGATTTTAGTCCTGCTTTAGATCTGAGGTTAGTCCTCATCTGAGGCAAAAGTAACCTTTTCTGCATAATTTAACAAAGTATTGTTAGAAAGTTATATATAATAATATATAGTCTCACTTTAGTCCTGGTCTAGACCTAGTGTTGTCTTGCCTTTGTTTAATCCTGCTTTAGTCCTTGTTTAGACCTTGTTTAGACCTGGATTAGTCCCGGTTTAGACCTGGTTTAGTCCTGGTTCAGTCCTAGTTGAGTCCTGGTGTAGACCCAGTATAGTCCTGGTTTAGTCCTGGTTGAGTCCAGGTTTAGTCCTTGTTTAGACCTGGTTTAGACTTGGTTTAGACCCGGTTTAGTCCTGGTTTAGTCTAACCCTCCCTTGTATCACACAGAGGGCCCCCGGTTCAGCCTGCGACTGGACCAGGAGTGTGTGGTGCGTTCTGGTCAAACCCTGAGCTTGTCCTGTAAGCTCCAGGGCCAGGCCCGGTCCGTGGTCTGGTCCAGGTCCGGTTCTGAGTTGGTTCCGGACGGGCGCCGGGCGGTCAGCTTTGACGGCAGCCTGGCGTTGCTAACCATCGCCCAGTGCTCAGTGGACGATACCGGACTGTATCAGTGTCAGGCCCACAGTGAGGCCGGGTCAGACCTCACGGCCTGTGAGGTCAGAGTGCAAGGTTAGTCCTGGTTCAGACCTGGTTCAGACATGCTTTAGTCCTTGTTTAGTCTGGTTTAGTCCTGCTATAGTCCTGCTATAGTCCTGGTTTAGTCCTAATTCAGTCCTGGTTTAGTCCTGGTTCGGACCTGGTTCAGACCTGGTTTAGTCTTGCTTTAATCCCGGTTTAGTCCAGTCTCCCCTCACTCCTCCTCTCTCCTTAGACCCTCCGGAGTTCTTGAACCCGTTTGAATCGGCCGAGTTTGTTAAAGGCAGTGATATAGTTCTGTCCGCCGATGTTTCGGGCTCGGAACCGTTTGAAACGAGTTTTTATTTGAACGAGAAGCTGTTACGAAGCGACAGCCGGCGGTCGGTAAGAGCCGAGCACGGAAGAGTGGTTATCACTGTGTCTAACTGTGACATCACCGACTCAGGCACATACCGCTGTGTGCTGACCAATCAGGTCGGAGAGGCCAGCGCCGAGAGTCATGTGACCATCTCAGGTACCAGTGTAGACCTGGGGTAGACTTGGTGTAGTACTGGGGTAGACCTGGTTTAGTACTGGGTTAGACCTGGTTTAGACCTGGTGTAGAACTGGTGTAGAACTGGTTTAGACCTGGTTAAGATCAAGAATAGTTCTTCTTGTTTAAGCTTGGTTTATTTAAGACAAACTTGTTTTATCCAAACATAAGTCCTGGTTTAGTCTTGGTTTCTTAGACCAGCTTTGTGTTTAGAGTTTAAAAGTGAGACGACTGTGGGTTCAACAAAGTCAGCATTTTTAAAGTTGGATCTTTCGGGTCCAGTTTTTGCAGATACTTTTTTGACCTGAAGAGTCTTTGGAGCCCATCTTAAAAAGAATTTAACTTTTTCTTTATTTAGCACAAAATAGTACTGGCTTATCCCTTACTCGTCTTAGTCCTGTTTTATTCTTGTCTTAGTCCTGTCTTGTCTTAAATGTGACCGTTATGGCCTCCTCCATAGAGCCCCCAGTCTTTGTGGAACATCCCCAGGATGTGAGCTCCTCTGTGGGCTCGGACATGACTCTCATGGCCCTAGTGTCGGGGTCTTTGCCCGTGTCCTTCGTTTGGATGAAAGACGGGCATGTTATGTCCGACGACGGTCACGTGAAGGCCGCGGTGGAGAATAAATGCTCCGTGTTAAACATACGTGACGCTCTGGCGTGTCACACGGGAACATACGTGTGTGAAGCCCACAACAGAGCTGGATCCGCCCGGACCACGGCCACAGTCACTCTGTCAGGTTGGTCTATGTTTAATATTACTGTTCAAGGGACCAGGGGGGACCAGGGGACCCAAGACCACCCGCAGAGGCCAGAACATTCATGAATTAATAAATTACTTTTTATGATAATTTCTTGCTTTTCCCTAAATGCATTCTTTATTTACAATAATCTGGCTTTTGTTAAAATGCACATATTTTAGTTTCACCAAAATCACCGTTTCTCTTAGACCTCTGTTGAATCCTGCGTACGGACTTGGGTAAACCACAATAGGATCCTGGTTCACACCTGGTTCACACCTGGGTTACACCCGATCCAGACCTGGTCCAGAACTGGTTCAGACCTGGTCCAAGCTTCAGTGTATTGTCTGTCTTTGCATAAAGCAGTTTATTGACAAATGAGTTCATGTTTAGTCGTGGCTTGGTTTCTTGGATATTGATATTGTTTTAATTGCATCTTTTTGTACTGGTTTGAGTCCAGTTAGTCCTGGTTTGGATTCTGGTAAAACTGGTAAAAAATCTAATACAGAATGTAAAATTGTTAAATTGCAGATTGGTTACTAGGTTTTTGTGCCTGGTTTAGTGACTGCTTTGTTTTAATATTTGAAAAAGACGTGAATGAAACAGATATTAAATTGTATTGTGAAGTCAAGGTTTGGAATCTGAGATCGTAAAACTGGGACATGCTGGTGATTTGGTTGGTCTGCATTAAATGATAAATGATAAATTGTGGATTGATTTTTTGACTGGTTTTGTGAGTTTGGTTGTTACTTGTTTATTTTAACATTTCTCAAAGAATGTAGAGCAAATGTAGCTGTTGGATTCTTTTAAAATAGTAAATGAAAGCTTGGTCAGTTGTTTCCTGTTTAATTGTGATTTAGTCCTGGTTTAGTTTCTGTATTAAAGCTGCTGTAGTGACGCTGCTTGATTGGTTTTGTTTTGAAGATTTTGACAAAGGCAAGTGCGGCTTTAAGATTTTGTTTATGTTTTTGAAATGACTTTTGTTGCTGTTTTTAAGATCTGCTGTTTTGTCCTGGTTTATGTTTAAGCTTGGTTTTGTTCAGTCCTGGTTTTGGTCACGTGTCAGCACCATTTGTTCGTTTTGTCTTTGACTTAGTCCTGGTCTAGTTCTTGTCCTGTCTATCATCATTTCTCATTAATTTGCATTGGCAAGATTTAGTCCTGGTTTAGTCCCTTTTCTCTCATTTTACCATAACTTTATCATTATTCCTTTTTCACTGAATAATTGCCATTGCTTTTCCCACTTGGTAAACACACATTCTACACATTTTAGTAAGTCGTTTGAATTTTACATTTTGAAAAAATACCTACAATTTCTAGTTCTGAATTTACTCCTTGTTTAGACCTGGTTTGGTCTTGGCTGTACTCGGTACCGTTCTGAGTAATTCTAATTTCTTAAGTATTTTACATATTTCACATTTTATATACTTATTTTATCTTTATAATATTCTAAAACCACTGCAGTTAATGCTTTTGACTCATTTGAACTAAACTCTTTTCTGTAAACACTGGGACTTTTTAATATTAGGATCAGAAAAGTTTTGTTGGAGTCCACGTCTTTGTGTCTCATCTTTTTGAAGCCAATCTTTTTTCAGTTTTTATTTATTTTACCTCATTCTTCATGCCTCATGCTACAATGCTAAGCTACAATGCTAAGCTATGACACTAAGCTATGACGCTACAATGCTATGCTAAGATGCTACACTATCATCTCGTCTAAAAACATCCATCTTCATCTGCTCTCCGTTTTCTTGGACGTCAGAAGAATCCACTTCTAACTCTGTTGCTTTCTTGTTGGTTTTGACCACGTCTTTCTTGTTGCTTCAGTGTCTTTTTAAACATTGGACGTTTCTAAGTTTCGTCTTTTTTCTCTGAATAACTTCTTATTTTCGCAGCAGATTTGAGTCCGGTTCTCTCGATGCTAACTTCTCGCCTTAACTCCACAGAGCCTCCCAGATTCGTGGTGAAAATGCCGGCGACGTCCTTCGTGAAACAGAGGGACAGTCACCGGTTTGAGTGTGATTTGGCGGACGCTCGCGGCGTCACCGTCACATGGTTTAAAAATGACAAACCCATCGCTGACGGAGAACAGTACCGCATCGCCGTGCTCGACAACACGGCGCACTGTCACCTTAAATCCACCAAGGACCAGGACAGTGGCGTGTACACGTGTGAGGCACGCAACCAGGCCGGCATCGCCACCTGCAGCAGCGTGCTGGCAGTGCAAGGTCAGCACGGGGAGAACACGCAGCATACAGCATGGACACACACGGGGAGAACACGCATACAATAAATACAGCATACAGCATGGACAAACACAGAGATAACACGCGTAAATACACATGTAAACTTTCAAAAAAACACATAAGGACATGCAGCATGAACTAAAACATGAAATACACCCATGTGCATGAAACCTCTCAAACACGGAGACAACACACGGAAAATACATGCCACAGCATAACCAGACACGGGGATAACACGCAGATACACGCAGCATGCAGCCCTGGGACCCTCTTGTTTGGCATGGACAGTCTGTCAGTCTGCGTCAGCCCTGTCCATTGTGTCCCTCTCTACAACAACAGTTCATAATATTCCATAAACGTACCTTAAATCCGCATGATTCACTCTCGTCTCGTCTCTTTGTGGCATGGATCACGACTCGGTGAAACCGGATTAAACTGTGCCGTGCTCCCGCAGAGTCCCCGTCCTTCACCAAACCGCCAGCCGCGGTGGAGGGTGTGGTCGGTAAAGAGGCGAGTCTGTACGTGGAGTTCTGTGGCTCTGCTCCTCTCACCGTCAGCTGGTACAAGGACAGGCGCCCCTTAAAGGAGGAGAAGCTGAAGTACAGGATGGTGACCCAGGGGCGCAGTGCGACCCTCCACGTCCTGAGGCTGGACATGAAGGACGAGGGCACGTACGAATGTAAAGTGTCCAATAACGTGGACAGTGAGACCAGCCGCGCCAAAATCACTCTCAGAGGTCTGTATGAACCACTGCAAGAGCCAGGCTGGGGCTAATGTAGAGACGTGTAGGTCACTGTTTTGCAACCCGAAACTCAGTATTAATCTAATACAAGCGGTTTGTGGAGCTCCCACTTGGACTCGATAACAAACACTCTGATTAGACACCTGTCTCTTTAAGACTGGAACAAACCATAAACAAAGCCTCGACTCTCACAGCCAAACACACATCTTCTCCAATCAGATATGTTGTTAAATGATGTTGGCAACAATGCTTCTCTGTGTGCTTTTTTTTTTAACTGTGCAGGAGCACTATGTGATCTGGCCCAATATATGACATCACTATAGTAGTATGTATCATAATCAACATTTCCTCAAACATGAATGAAACATCGTTGTGAATGCGTTTGAGGCAGAAACATTAGAACATGTTTAGATCAGTGTATTTTACAAACACACTAAAGGCTACTGTAGGACATTTTAAGTTCAGATCACAGACATGCTCATGGCCTCAGCCTTGCTCTTGTGGAGACTTTCTTAAGTAGTCCCCATAGACGCCCATAAAGCTCATAACACTCTTACCTAACCAGAGCCGGCGGCGTTTGTGAAGAAGCTGTCTGACCAATCGGTGCGTCTGGGTGAGGAGCTGCGGCTGTCGGTCGGTGTTCGCGGTTCGGAGCCTCTCACCGTGACCTGGCTCCAGCACGGAGAGGACGTGCTGAGAGACGGAGACAACCGCAGAATCACCCTCGAGAACCACACTGCTACCCTCAGCGTACCCAAATCTGACGCCAAAACTGCAGGCAAATACACCGTACAACTGAAGAGCAACTCTGGGACCGTGGAGACTTCTGCTAATGTCACCGTGCTCGGTCGGTACAAAACAACAACAGAAAATATATAAATGTCTTTTTTAAAACAAGAGGTCTCATTGGCTCCTGGATAATCGCTGATCACAATGAATTATTGTAAAAGAATCTAATTTAAAACGATAAACTCGTCAATGAGATTCAGGAGACTGGAGGTTGGTTGTCAATTCACCAGCGTAAGAATTTACAGCAAAAAGATCTTTTATTCCACTATTTTTCCACAAGTAACTGGAGATCTTCCCAACAGCTATGGGCCTGAGGTGGGTACACCCTGTCAGTGCCCAGTTAATCTTTCTTTTTTTATAACCATCCAAAACCCGGAAAAGACTAGAGTTGACAACTAACTCTGCTCTCCCTGAACATGTTTCCAAAAGCTCATAATTAATCGATTGTTTTCTCCTGGAGCCAATGGGACTCTCTGTTTTGTTGAAATCCTAAACTGTCCTAACCCCCTCACCCCGACCCCCAGAGCCCGCCTCGGTCCTGGACTTCCCCGAGACCCTGAGCGTGAAGTCTGGGGAGAACGTTTCTCTGGAGGTGCGAGTGGGAGGGTCCGCGGAACTCAAAACAAAATGGTTCAAAGATGACAAGGAGCTGAAGGCGGGGCCTAAGTATCAGACCAGCTTCTCCAAGAAGGTGGCCATCTTGAAAATCCGCTCCATGGACAAACCCGACTCAGGAGAGTACAAACTGGAGGTGTCCAATAATGTGGGCTCTACCTCCTGTAAGACTAAAGTCACTGTGTCAGGTGAGTGGGACATATCGATATGTGGGACGCAGAGATAAGTGGGACGCACTGACGAGGATTCAAACACGAGTGGGTCTGGAATACTTCACAATAACACAGAATATCCCCGGTCAAGAGAATGAAAACTGAAATGGTCAAACTTAAATGATATAAAGTCTTGGGAGGAAGCCACAAAATTACCCAAAATACTGCCACAAACTACTCACAATTGTCTTTTTTCTTATAATTTTAGATTTCTGTTAAGAAATATTAAATAATAATGTTTTTTGTATCCGCATCATTAAAGAAAATTCTTGCTTGACCATTTAACTTGAGGATTATACCCTGAACAATCTAATCAAAACAAAGGACACTGGCCATAGAGTGTTCCAAATACAAAACAAAATCAACAACTCTAAACTAAACTCACCTCGTTTTGAATCTATCATTTATTAAATAATTTAAACTAGTCCTCAGACCCCTCGTCGGTGCTCCCGCTCCGTGTTCTACGTTCAGAATAATAACACGTCTTTTCGACTTCAGACAAAGTGATTCCTCCCAGTTTCATTCGTAAACTCTCGGACGCGGCTCTGGTGGTGGGAAGACCCGGAGAAATGGAGTGTAAAGTCAGTGGATCCGCTCCTCTCACCGTGTCCTGGCTGCACGCCGGGCAGGCGCTAAAACCAGGACCGGGCTATGACATCACCCTTACCGAAAACACCTGCCGCCTGCGCTTCCCCTGCGTGTCCCTCGCTGAGGCCGGCAAATACACGTGCAAGGCAGTGAACGCAGCAGGCAGCACCGAAACCACGGCTACGGTTACCGCGTCAGGTACAAGTCTACAGACCCTCCCCATAAACAGATCCTCTATTTCAGAACGGAGGCCACTGGAGTCAAGACTGTAATACACTTTCATTGGAGAAATTAGCATCAGCCACAAAATGTTGCAAATCAAAATGTTGGTGACCACTATATACTTTTTTTTACTGTATGCTCAAAATTATTCTATCCCTCTCCACAAATCCACCTTTTTAGTTGCTCCAGTCGCCTCCATTCTGGGATTTGGAACATTCACATGACACACATTTTAAAGGGTCTGTAACTGAACAGTAATCGTCAAATTAAGCCAAAATTCAACTCTTTTTTAAAACTCTAGAGCCACCATTTTTCCTGGAGACGCCTCAGAACCAGGAGACGCTGGCCGGGAAGAGCGTGTCCTTCTCGGCCCGGTTCCGCGGAGCCACGCCCCTAAAGGTGAAGTGGTTCCGTGGCGCCAAGGAGCTGCATCACGGACGCAGCGGCGTCGAAATCACCGTAAAAGACGACCTCACGACTCTGACCCTGAGCAAAGTGGAGAAGGCTCAGTCCGGAGAGCTCACCTGTCAGGTACAGAACCAGGCCGGTAAACAGAGCTGCTCCGCCCACCTCTACGTCAAAGGTGCGTCTTCGAAAAAACTAATACCTGCTTTAAAACCTCTTCTGCTCCTGACATACTGCTCCCACGGATTATTGTACATCGAAAAGAAAAGCAAAACTAAATGAAGTCTTTTTTAAACAGCGTTTAAACAACAGAGTACTTTACTAAACTCTTGATAATTGCCTTTTGCTAAAAACTTAGCTTAAAAACAATACATTACTAATCATTTGATGCTTTCCTACTAAATTAAAAATAGGTGTGTTAAAAATAAGCCATTAATGGATTTAAAATCAACAACAAAAAGGTAAATGTTATTCTCACAGGTGTTGTAAGTTCTTTAATAAAAGTGGATTTAAGGCTCCATACTTTTGAGTAAGTTCTCTTGATATAATTTTGGAACTCTAGTAAAAGTAAAAGTACTTCCTCCTTTGTCATCGAGCTTGTTGTCAAACTATCCTTCTTTCCACAAAGCTGATAAAATCGTTGCGTTAAAATAAACTTTGCGTTAAAATAATTTTGCGTTAAAATAATTTTGCGATACGAAGTATATCTGTCTGGAGCAGAACAGGTTGGTACTCTGTAGAACTCTCATGTCCTAACGCCTACCTCCTATACACTACCTCCTGCCTTCTCTCTACTCACGCCTGCCTCCTAACGCTGCTCCAGAACCCGTGCGATTGTTGAAAAAACTCAAAGACGTTTCGTCGGAGCTCGGGAAACCGCTCCGACTCGAGGTCACGTTCACGGTGACTCCGCCCACTCACGTCACATGGAAGAAAGACGGTAAACTGATCTGGGCTTCGTACAAATACAACGTACACACCACAGATAGCTCCTGCATCCTGGACGTGCTGAACTCCGACCGCATCGAGGCGGCGGGAACTTACCGCTGCGAGATCGACAACGGAGTCGGGACTGACGCCTGCGAAGCCAAAGTCACCATCCTCGGTAAAAGCACAGCATCCAGCACAGGCTATAGAGGGATCCAGCACAGGCTATAGATGTAATAGAGGGGTCCACTCCCAGCACAGGCTATAGAGGGATCCACCACCAGCACAGGCTATAGATGTGATAGAGGGATCCACCCCCAGGACAGACAGGCAATAGATGTGATAGAGGCAGGGTTTCCTCTAGGATTTTTTGAAACTGTGGTGGTGGGCAAGCGTGTGTCTGCGCGCGCGGGGGGCGGTGGGGGTTTATGTGTTTATGTAAAAATATTGTATATTTTATGTCTTATAGATTATCTTATGAGATGAGGTGCATCCAAGCTGGCCTCACAAAACAACAATTAGCCAGTTTTAAAGGAACAGATTCACAAAGTTCAACTTCAAAAAAACATAAATCCCATCTCTAGGAAAGTTGGTCT
>JAVQKG010038522.1:0-19014 GCA_036025885.1 Hypseleotris bucephala
GATTAGAGTTTGACGTAATTTCTTCAGCCCATTGGAAATAGGGCACCTTAGTCCACAAGGTTTTTGCTTTTGAATTGTTCTTCTCCTCTGTTTCGCTGATTCCCAGAGGACAGGTAGCAAGAAGAGATGGGGATGAGAACTGCAGGGTCCCAAGCTAAATAAAGACAATGTATTTCTTGAATTGGTGAAGTCAGTAGAGTACTATTCACCACATAATGTGCAATTTACACAAACAAATAATTTTTTTCACATAGATGCAGCATAGTTTTCTCCAGTCGCTTTTTGCTGCTAAGTAAACATGAGCTCTATATGTTACAATAGAATGTGCAGCATATGTTTAGACTTGAAACTATTACTATTACTCATTCAAAAAAAGCCTTGGAAGTTTGTATAATGGATACAATCTAGTTTGACTGAAATGTGGCCTAATATGTGCACTATTATTTTTTCTTTAAGTTTTTTCACTCTCGTCACCATGGCAACACTGCATTCTAGCTTTCAATGATTATTATAAATGTATCATATACGCTTTACATCAGATGCCCACTTTCACATAACCCTCACCATTTATCCAGGCTTAGGAGTGGAACAATGAGCACCCTGGCTTGCGATCCCTATATGGCTTAATGTAAAATACTAAAATGAATTCAGTTTGAAATTATGAGCTTAAATTTCAAGTGTGGCCTGTGCCTATACAGTATTTCTTTGGGTCCTCATTCCTATTCCGTCTTCCTCCTCCGCACAGCCTTCCAACTCCGTGATTTATCCCTTCATCTCCGGAGTGTCATTGAGGAGAGTCGTTTTTGGCTCTCCAGACAAATAACTGTCGCCGAGACTGAGAGCGGATAATCTTATTGACTTGGGTGAGCGACACCAGCCCATTGAGTAGCGTGTGTGTTTTTAATTATAGATACCGAACAGGATTTTGCATTAGTTTCCCTATTTTTTGTCCTTACTGCACCTAGCTAATGTTACCAGCCTGCATTAGCATCTTCACAGAAACAAATAGTGATTCTAGGAAGTGGATGTACTATATTTGCTTAAGCGTGTTACCATAAATTGAGATTTTGCCCTCAACAGAATTTAGAAATAAGCTGACAATGTTAATTTATGATACTCCCACTCATAATTCAAATATTACAATTATGCACATGTATTATCTCCATATTGTAATTCAATATGGCCTGAAAGAGCAACTTTGTGTTAAAAATTTTTTCTGCTTAAAATGAACTACCCAAAAATTACATCCATACCACATCCACCCAATAACTGTAACCATCTTTCCTGCATTACCATTTTTTCTTCCAAGTAGCTCCAAGTTTAGTTTGATACCTTTCCACAATTTTTGACACCGCATAACTTAATTTTTGTGTTCACATTTTTTCCTCTTTCTTAACTTAGGAAGATAATCAATGAATAGATACTTTCTCTGTATTACCAACAGCAGTTAGATCAGAATTGATTCAGTATGCAACGTTGTGCATTCATTTTTTTTAACTTGTTGCATTTTTTAACAAGTCAAAAGTTTTAGTATACAATGAATATCAAGAAACAGATACCTTGGCATGCAATTTTGTCAAAGAGGAGTTGAGTTATTAAAGGAAAGGAAAATGTATTTTAGGTGATGCGCTGTGCAAGTGTTTATAGCTGTGTGAGTTGGCAGACATATAAAGTCATTAATTGGAGATCCTATACTGTGCAAGTTGTCTTAAAGTCAAAATTTAAAAAACTAAAAAATGGTGCACAGTAATAGAAATGTAATTAACACTAGTTTAATGAATAAGAAATTTATAGACACTTATTTTACAGAGAAGTTTACAATTTTACATAGATTTACAAATAAATTAGGAATATAACAATTATAACAGTATGTTTAACTTGATGGTGTTTTCTTATCGTATTAATGCTTTGTAAATAATCAATTAACTAGTTACTAATGTATTACTTATACTTAATGAATGCCTTATTTGCTGTTATTCCAAAGCATTATCAAAAAATCCTTACATTCCTCCATTTAAATCACTTTTTTCACAAAACCATGAATACCAATTTTTCATGCAACTATTACCCCAATACTCAGCATGACTTTATAGCAGAAGACTATGCATGCTCATTTATCTTAGCTATAAACGGTCTACATGACTCCAGAACACTGTCTCAGCATCTCTCTGGAGATGCTACGGATCCTCTTTTGCTAATTTTAGCCAAAGCTGCGGGGCGGCTAGGGAGCGCTGGGGCTTCTCATTCCAGTTCAAGCAAATGGCGACTTAAATCCCTTCTTCCCTCCATCTCTGCATACACTTAGCATGCTATGTAGTAGTTGCCAGGACCACAGAGCAAAAGAAACACTACTAAAGTTTCCTATTGACTGATGTCTGATTAGCTTTACATTAGCTATACACACATGTTAGTTTCTCTGTAATGTCCTGTGAGGTCTTGGCCGTGCTGTCAAAATGTGTTTACTTGCATGGGTAAAGTTTGCAATCAGGCCTGGCGTTAAAGGTTAAAAGGAGAAAGCCCGTGAGGTGAGAGTAATCCATTGTAACTCTTATCTCTTGAAGGTGCACATGGTTGCAAATTGCTGCACACACGCAAGCTAGCCGCACACAAACAAACAGTCATGGTCGTGCACACAGTGAGAGTCACATATTGTTTTGGCTACAGGCTACAACTGGTTCTAGCTGGATTTAAAGCCACAGTCGTGTTGCTTCTTTATGCCCTGTTAAGTGTAGTGTTGCATGTGTTTGCCTGGGAAGACTTAGCCCAGACCCACCATACAACAAAGTAATACTGTTATCTGGACTATAGGCCTATGGGATAATATTAGGAAGTATACACATTTTAATATGGCTTTCTGACTACACTAAACTTGAAATGGGAGCTATGTTTTAAGGTATATGATAGCCCTAGTCCAATGATATTCTTGCAAACTAAAAATAACTAAACTGTATTACATAAAGCATTTTTTTAATTACACTTTAAACCATTGTGAAGATTTGAACCTCAGGGGCTACTATCAAATATGTGTGAGAATGAATTTAGCATCTATTTTAAATTATTGATATTAAGAAACAAATTTTTGTATGGTGGTACCCTTACTGCCAACAATTCATACAAACAATAAAATATTCAGCATTTTAAATCCTTGTAGATGCAATAGGGGTGTTGTATAATTGATGGATACACTTAGCATTTCTTTTTTCACTGACCATCTGCTGCTGAAATATCAGTTTACACAAGATTAAACAAAAGTATAGAATTGACAAAAAAATGCACTTTATTTGCCAGGGACTTACTGTTAATGAATTTAATCTGCTACATAATTTAGGAGAACCAGTGTTGAACATATTTATGACTTTCCATTTGTTTGTTAATTAGACATTGATTTATGTATCTTCTCCATATAGAATTACTTTTAGTTTCTGTGCACATATAGAGTGTACCAGTGGAATTATGTGCACACTGGCAACTCCTGTTAATGAACATTTGGTAGAGCAACAGAGCTAGTAAACAAGCTGTATTTATTCATTTTATTAATGTTTACACAGGATGGTAGAATGGTGGAAAATAGGCTCTCAAAATTACTTAGTTTGAAAGCATTAGGCATTATACTATTATTTCCACTTTACTAAAAGTTAAAGAAGTTATTATACCTCCACCACTATTACTATTACTATTACTACCAACACAAGCTACTGAGATCAAATTATATTTTTTACACATGAAAGATGCTACACAGAAAGTACAAATCCTTCAAAAAATTTAAATTATTTGTGGTAAAAAATACAGTACATGGCTACTTCCCACCTCTGTCAGTCACACTTTTGTTAGTTTACAATGTCTAACCAACCAACAACCCCCTTAATAGCCACTCACCTCCATTTTACAACTGTCTGATAGGCTGATGGTGAGGTCATAGTTCGAGCCCGACCCCTTGTTAAGCGTCCCTTTTTGGCACTGCACGCTTTCCCAGCCCCATCCAGATTCTATTGGCTTTAAGGGCTCTTTGGCAGTGAGTCATGTTTATTTCATTGTCCCTTTTATGGCACACTGTTCCCCTTTTAACCCCTCGCCTCCCTGCATGCAGCTAAATGTTCCGCCAGGCAACGCGGGAGAGTAAGTTATCGAGGTAATAAATATTGGATGGCTTCAGCTTCTTTCAGGAATGTGTGCTAATCTGTTTCAAGTGCAGGCGTGGGACTTGGCTTCGCTGGCGCATTCATTATTATAGGACTCCTAAGATGTGCAATGGTGACACAAAATGGAAATTGACTAATATTTGGTGTCATATGTTGGGTTCTTTAATTCAGTTTTGCTGCAAATGCTCTTTTTGTGACTGGCTTTGATAATTCGCAGAAGGCAATTACTAAAATAAGAAAACGCTTACAGTGTTGGTTTAGAAGCAAAGCGTATTTGTTCCAGAGACATTAATCAGGCCTGTAGAGATCAAGCGATATCTTACGGCACTTGTCTCACAATCCAGAAATATAACTATGGTATTTTCACACAGAATTATTACAATTCATGTATCTAACCAGCCATCTTTGAGATAAACGTTCTTTTTCCAAAGTTTATACGGTAATTGAAAGTTAACAAGCACCAATTAAAACAAAACCAGTCAAATGAAATGAAAGTCTTTTTGTGATTTGTACTGTTAATTAGCTACACTTACTTTCCCATACATTTTACTGATATATGTATCACACTGCTATCAGCTATTTTTTTTTCCCACGTTTTAAATTACTAGATTTAAAGTATGCATCTAAAGTTTTGAGAAGGAACCAGGTCTAGATTACTTCTTTTTTATTAACAATAATGTATTACAATCTTACAAATTACACAATTTGGTCCATTTAAAGCATTTGAGATATTAAAGATAATAGTTACATTAAATTCACCATGGGGCCATGCTATCATTGGTATCTTGAGTATAAACATAGAATAGTTGTCTTTTTTTCTTGTGCATTTTGTAAGCCACATTAACAGCCTTTTGATAAACCACACTGGTGTTTCATCTCTCCTCACTCCCATGTGGCTTCACAAATTTAGAAATGGTGTCGGCACAACATAAACAATAACAACAAGGTAAACGCTCCATAAGAAATGTGCCCCTGTGGAAAAATTTACTATCTTTAAAATTCCTCTTGGGACCATAACTAAAAGGTATGCTAATGTTAAGAATAGCTTTTTTCTACAGTTGGGTGAGTTGTTAATTGCTTTTCTGTAGTTGCTTGCAAGAGAAAGTACCATAAAAAGCAGCCCTGATATGACAGCACTGAAAAAGAAAAGGTACAAAATGATTGGACGTGTGAATTTAAGCCAGAGGCCATGTCATAATATGCAAGCCTTAGAA
This sequence comes from Hypseleotris bucephala, assembly GCA_036025885.1. NCBI lineage: Eukaryota > Metazoa > Chordata > Actinopteri > Gobiiformes > Eleotridae > Hypseleotris > Hypseleotris bucephala. Next base: position 5,354 of record JAVQKG010038522.1, read on the forward strand.
TAGACTTTAAATAAATGGGTTATTAGTTAGATGGACTAAATGTAGTAATAACAGTGGCCTGCTGCTTCATGCACCATGGCGCTGTTCGCAGACGGCATATGAACTGACAGAGACTGATGTGCAGAGGTGGAGGCTCGGCTGGGTTTCTGACAGCACAGATAATGGCCAATAAGGCACCACCACTCCGAGTGATTGACAGGCTCCAAGGGATGCCCCGCCCGCTCTGAGCTCCGGAGCAAGGCTAGACTGAAATACTCCCACAAACAGGCACAACAATACAGTCATACAGAAGTACTAACATTTTTATTTCATTGACTACTTAAAAAAAAAAAAAAAACATGTACTGAATCTAAATCTAAGAATGTATAATACAAACAAAATCTCGGAGGTTTGTTTCCCGTTCCAACAACTACAAATTTTTGTGTCCTTGGGCAAGACACTTTACTCATCTTACTTGTGTATGAATGTTAGTGTGATTAGTGTGTTGGTGGTCAAAGAACCTCTATTAGGCAGGCTGCAGTTTACCTCAGTCGGTAGAGAGTTGGCCTATATACAGAGCCTACAATGCTCGTCCCGGCGACATGAGTTCGAATCCGGCTCTCGACAGTTTGCTAAATGTCACTCCCTACTCTTATCCCTGATTTCCTGTCAATCTAATGTCCTATCAATTTTTTTAATCAGATATTTAATGTAAAGGCAAAACAGGCAAAAACAGTTCTTACACACTGAATTTTTACTCAAATGGCTGGTTGCATAATGGATAGTCAGAGAGCAAACTATGCCAGGCAAATACAGTACATGAAATCAGAAAATGTAAACCTGCCATTGATGTAAGTCTATCAAAACTGCATTCAGCACAGCGGTAGAGAAAACGATGCGTTCCTTTCTACCGTAGCTTCCCATCTTTGCTCGAGTTGGCAGCTGTCACCCTGATGCAATAGTCGGCATTCCTTAGACAGACTGTCAAAGGTTGTTTGATTCTTAATGGAAATCAAACTGACTCTGGATGACTCCATAACAATGTAACCCAGACTTACAGCGCTTTAAAAAGGCAAACGGCTTGAAGATTTATGAACAGTGAGCGCTCAATGTACAGGAATCAATATTTGACATAGAAACACAGTGACAGCTAAAGACCTGGCAATGCAACATGGTAGAAAAATGCTGGATGCCAGGATGGTTGAGTGGAGTCAGCTTCTTTTCCTGGCCTATGTTGCTTATCATCAGGTATTGTAGCAAATGAGAACAAAAACCAAAAAAAAGCTGGTATTTATATAATCCAACATATAGACTTAAACTAGACTCGTTGCCATGTCAGTACCAAATAGTTACTAGAGGATTGTCAATGTGCTGTAATGATACATGAGTGAGCTTTTTTAATGGCCTTGATGGCTTCAGGCACATTTGAATATTTGATTATTGTTGTGATAAAATAAGAGATTATTTGACAAAGCCATGCAATTTTTGACCTGACCCACCTGCACAGCTCATCTGACCATGCCAAATTTGCTAGTGTGATGCCCGTGCTATATTACTGTACAGAAGACACAATGCAGGAGCAATCTTGAAGAGCACTAGACTGTATTTAGGTTTTAGTACAAAGTAGATTGAAAAGACTTATGAGTTTAAAGATTTAATTTGTGAAAGTGATAATGTTGATTTAACATTGTAGTATTTTTACTAGGATTACTTCTTTTGGCTTTGGATTTCTTTGTCTGCACCTAAATGTAATGTACTAAACCTACTACATTACATTTCATTGGCTGCATGTAATAATAAAATGCTTTCAAAACCCCAACTACTTTGTAAATCAGCCCAAATGTCACCCTCCTTGTCTAATTCACTAATATTGCACCCTTTCTGTAACTAAACTGCACATTTTGACTTGTTCACTCCACTTAGAGACTGTACCTCGGAGGCACAGCCAGCCAGCATGTGTAAATCAGATGCTAATTTCATGCAGATTGCAAAAGCAAATAGAGGGTTATGTTTTGTAGACATAAATCTGCCCTTAAAATGTTCCTTTGTGATGGGTTTTATTTTCAAGCATATTGTAGATCTGTGCACTTTACATTTGCAACTGTGGCCAAGTAATTGTGAGGCAGCGGTCTGTATGTAAATGGTTATAAAACATATGGTATGCAAATAAAAAGTGTAAATATATTTGTAGAATCATATTAGCAGATTCGTAGCTTACTTTTTTTTCAGAAATTGAGTAACAGGATGCTGGGATGGTGGTTGAACTTTAGTAAGTAGTCAGTATATCGATCTTGTATGCTAATTTTAGTTGTTGATATAGATTTTAAGATATGGCTAACACAATATTCTGAGCAATTGCACTCAGTTGTTCTCATTGCATAATTTTTGTAGATGGAAAAAAGCTAATTCAGAGAAAATATATACTATGATTCTTCATCTCAAATAATACAGTAATAACCTAGTTCTTTGTTTAGCAGAGCATTTCATTTTTAAGTTTTTTGCATTTTGTTTTTGGACTGTTTACGCAGACAGCAAGTGAAGGAATAGCTACTAACTATTTGTATATTATTCATGACAAGGGGCATAAACCAAATGTATTTTTGGGAACCTGCCACACCAGTTGCCATCCAAAACTTCAGAAATTGTTTGATAACCTGAAATATTGGTAAATAATGCTGTACGTTTTGTTAAGCTATACTATTTTATTGCATTTGTAAGTAAAGTGTGTAATCTGTCATAGTTATTATTTTACTTAAGTCCCTCCCCTGGCCTCTAAAGCAACATCAAATTAGACTTTCTGGGATACCTCTTTGACCAAGTTTGACTTAAGTCCCTGGGTCACGTCAATATTAAGCATTTTCTTTTCTTTTCTTTTTTTTTTTACTTTAAACAATCAGACCTACAGACTACTTTCTTTTTTTTTGTTGAGCTTTTGGTAGAATATTCCCCTCCTTATTTCCCAAATTTAACTTATAAATCCCGTACCTTCAAATCCTAAAAAATAAGTTACCGCATGCTGAAATGTTGTTTAACCTTGGGGTGTGTGAGTCTAAACGTTACCTAATTGTGCAGTTTTTTGGTAATGGAAGTGCAGTCTCTTTCTCCCCGGCTTCTCCTCTGTGCCAACTCATCCTCATCCCCCACCTCTTCTTTCGCTCCAGTATTCGCTCCGCACAATTGCCTCGGTTGATGGGATTGGACCTCAGGCGGCTGCTCCTATCCCTCCATCCTTCAGTGTTCACACCAGCCTTTCCCCAGCTCTGCCTCCCGCCTCCCCAGCTGTCATTCCAAACCACATCACTCACCGCACGGACACATCAGCGGCCAATAAGGAGCTCAAGCAAATACACACAAACTTGGAAGAGGAGAGTAGAAGTGACGTTTTTATAATACAACTACTACTGATATTGTGTGGTTGAATTAAAATACTTCTCCGCCACTCCTACAGTAGTTACATGGTTTTTACCATGTTGTTTATGCAGACAGATCCTGGTCTCACGGAAATGCATGAATATGACACGCCTGTGTGTGCCAATTCATCTACATCTACACGCCAATATTTCCCTATTTGTTATTATGGTATTTCTGCGTAGTACCATTTAATGCTGATTAAAAAGTTTAACCTGATTAAAACGTATACTATTTTTGGAGAATATCCTACTTCTCCCCAAGCTATGAATAAGTTTGACCGGACTTATATAAACATCCTCCAGTGAGACGTATTTGGTGCAGCCTTCTCTCCCCGAAGCCAGTACTTGCGTCCTCGGCCACAGTTGCGGGGGCCTTGAATGCATCGAACTGGCTTCGAGGCGGCCGCGCACAGTGGCCGGGGCACGTTCATAAAATAAACGTATACTATTTTTGGAGAAAATCCTACTTCTCCCCAAGCTATCTGACAGGCACTAGCATAGCCGAACTAGGTTAGCTGAACGAGAGCAGGGGTCGGTCGCTTAGCAACGCCACCCGAGGTTCTGCTGTCAACCTTCGGAAACACTCGGCATGTCATCTACACGCCAAAACAGGAAAATGCGTGTGTATAAACACGCATTTTTGGACCACTCATGGCAGTTTACTCGCATTTGTGTGAGATCACGTTGGCAGACAAAGCAAGTGATGGAATAGCAACATATGTAATTGGTAGGCCTATGTGTTTTAAGAGGTAAGACTTTTGGAAACATGTATTTGAAAATGCCACATTAAATGTAATCTACATATTCAGAAATTTTGGTAATCCAACAGATTGTCAAATAATGCTGTACTTTAGGTGATTTTCTTGCTTTGTTGTTAAGCGATGCTTTTATTATAACTATTGAATGTATAACTTTTTATAACTACTTCTACTAACAATCATGCTTGTAAAGATTGGTGTAATTGAGGTTAGGGGTGGTTTGTTAGGTGGTAGCTGTAATGGGTGTAGGTGTGGTATGCCTCAGGGCAACTGTGGCTATGTACCACATGATCCACACATTGCACTGAAAAAAAGGATAATTGCACTGAAAAAAAGGATAACATTGCTCACAATTCAAATGGCAAATTACAAACAGGTGAAATCTGTCAAGTAGATCAGTCTATACAAGTATTTTTCACATTAAGCCAATTTAAAATGTTGGTGAGCCTCTGATGCAGTTAGTAAATGTGAAATACTATGATTTACTACTCCTACTAGTCTTGCATATAACTCTATGCTCATAAATATTGACAATTAATTTACACTCCAGTTTAGTCTAGTCAATATGGCCGACACAGTGCCATGCATCCTGAAATCTGGAGCAGAGGTGACAGCGCAGAGCTCGTCCCAGGCAGCAGCCTAGAGCGAGCCCGCGGCCATGTCCAAACTAATGCGCACCAATGTGTAACTGACATTTACCTGTCTACAACTCTGTAACACATTCAGATCATTTTCTCTAGTTAGACTGTTTACATTGAAACAGGGAGCAGTGTAAAATTAAATTCACCCCACAGGGCACGCATATGTCACTCACGGCACAAGCTCGGCACCTCTGTGCCAGCCCGAGATCTGCTGCTTTGGTTCTGGTCGTTAGCAAAGCCAAACCGAAAAACACCAGCTAGCCAACAAGTCCCTACAGAACTAGTGGCACAAATAGCAAGTTTAATTTTGGTTTAAGTTTGTTGTCTGTTGAAAAGCTTTGCTATCAAAAAGCAATCAAATCAAGTTTCAAAGTAGTAAATATAGTGTAAGTCAACTAAAAAATGGTGCTTGTATTTTGTTCTGACAGATGTGATTAAAAATGATGGATATAGTGTATTTTTAAGAAGTACAGTGGCAGGAGTGCTAGCTGACTCACATCTCCAGAGTTTGCATGTTCTTACTGTTTTACTAACTGTTCTATGTACTATTGTCAGGTCTGAGTGGTGCAGCATGTAACCTAACTCTGGCCCATATTTGTTGGATTTAGTTTTATTGAAAAAAAAAACTCAGAAAACTTCAGTAGACGGCATGCCACTGCGAGACCAAACTGCAACGTTTTGCTTCGCTTTCATGGAAGCCTTGTAAACTGGGCATAACCTGACCTATTACAGGAATAAGTGTAATATGATGAATGAATAATCCACAGTCAGCTTCAATATAGAACCCACAGTAAAATAAAATACACAAGACAAAAATCAATTGAATTTAAAATATTTAGAAGTTTTCACAGTTATGTCTCTGCTTGGAAAAGTCCACTATACCTTTGCTGACACAGACAGACTTCGGGTAATCTATTGTCCATTTACAACATCAGTTAGCAATCTATGCAGCCAGATTTTGACTTCCTATGCCAGACAGAAGCTAACCACTGTTGACTACCGACTGCTATGTCGAGTAGTAGCGCGTCGGCCATAATGAGTCATAGTGTCGCAGTCTAGATGCTGCATTCTTTAAAGTCTGCATCATTCTTCCCTTTGGCCATTTCCTCAACTGGGTACATCAACACAACAAATCACATTGAGTATATTTATTTGGGATACACAGCGGCAGAGCAGTTGGCGCTTCTGACTGTCAGCTAGGAGGTTGTGGGTTCAATTCTGCCTGGTTGACACTGTAATTGTCTTCATTCCACTTTTAGGAGAATTGGTAAAAATAAATTGCCTCTATTGAAGGATTTTGAATTGTATCCCATGCATGTCTCTGTGTCAGCCTTGCAACTCACTGGCCACACACTGTACCCTATTTAAAGCCCATAGATGCTGGGATGGACTCACATTTGGATCAGATTGTAATGTAGAATAAATTGCTTCCAGAATCACTTTGACTCATGCCAAGGTGTTGATAAGCTCTACAAGGTCAGTGGGAGGTACGGAGATGGTGCATCGATGGAGGTCTGTTGTTATCGGACGCTGTAATAAGGTTTATCAGTGTTGGGATCACAAGCCACAGGGATGTATCTTCACTGCAAGCACTAACACATGCTGTCACTTTGTTTCTCCCGAGAGCCATTCAAAGTGCTTCTATCTGTCTTCCCCTCTCTGCTTTCTGTATCTTGTCTGTTTCTCTTCAGCATTCATTGTATTTTGTCTTGTGTTCTACTCCAGGACTGCAATGTGGCTGCCTTCCAAAGTCATGTGTTTATAGGAAAAATGGCGAGACCACAATAAATTGGCTGCAATGAATTAATGAGAATAAAGTGAGAAAACACAACATATTACAAGACATGGTGTGATCATGCTATTTTTTTGAATGAAGCATTTTCCCCTGTGTCTTGTCTTTGTGGGTTCTCTCTGGCTTCCACTTATAGTCAAAAGACATGCATCTTTTAGCAGAATTGGTGACTCTAAATTGCTCCTAGTAAATGAAGGTGAGAGTTGTCTGTATGTGCCTCAGTGTCAGCCCTGCGACTAAATAGCCATTGTTCAGAGTGGACCCCACCTAAAGCCCATAGTTGCCTGGAAAAGCTCAAAGTTGAATACTCCATCAAGAATAGCAAAAAAATTAGTAAAATGTCCATAGGGTTAGGATTAGATTTAAACAATTTCTCAAAATACTGGCATTACTTTTTTCTTGTCTTCTTCCCCCTGTCTCCTTCCATGTCTGCTTTTTCTCTTGTATTCTTATACTCACAGCTTCCTCTGTGTCACTTCTGTTTATGTTTATGGTCCCCTCGTCTGTGTCTGTGTCATTCTAACTCCAGCGTCAGACCGTGCACACATCAGAAGCGCGCAGACAGAACAGATAGACAGGTCTTGCGCCGCGGCTTCACAAGGTTATACGCGAAACGGGAGACGAGAGGAGAAGTGTCAGGGTGACGGCTCAACTTCACCCCTTTTTTCAGATACGCCGGCTGACATCTTGGAAATTGTCATGAAGAGGTCACACAGATCGCTTGTGACGGAGAAGAAGAGTTGCAGACATTGAAAAATTCCATTGTTGTGACAAGGTTTACTTCATTCTTTAAAAAACAACAGTAATTTTGACTTCTGAAGGGTTTTGAGAGCCTGGTATTGCAATAGTGATGAATGAGCTTCGATATTCATTGATTTTTAAACAGGTTAGGCATGAGGTTGGGAATACCCTGGATACTTGCCTGTTAAAAGGTCAAATCATTAGTCCTCACAAGGGGAAATTTAGATTCACTCATTCATTACCACTTCTATGGATGGTGGTAGGTGGGAGGATGCTAACATGCCTGAAGGGAACACAGTAGCATGGGAGAAACATGTTGACTTCACTCAGAAAGGCCATTGATGGCTGCAGGGGTGACTTCCTTCTTTGTGTAGAAGCATGAGTATGAACCACTCAACCGATTCACATCCCTAGCTCTGAAAAGAAATATCATTCAGTGCTTTCAATAGCTATGATATGCAGTAACACATTTGTGCTCAATGTCAGGTTTAGGTCTTTGGGAGAACTTGCATCAAATGTATTTAAATAACACATTTCAAACCCAGAAATTAATCCCTAGCAATTTTCACTAACTTCAACTGAAAAGGTGTGGTTCTTGAGCAATTTCCTGTAAAGAATTCTAACAGTGTTGTATATAACTATGCCTAAATGTATATTTCTCTATCTGCTTTTGGCATGTACAGTAATTAGTGTGAAGCCAGGCTATAATATCACAATTTGAGCAAACATTATATAAAACAATACCCTCTGCTTGAGATATCTGCTAACCAATAATATCATGATCAAAAGTTTGGGTATCCCTGCCTTCAGTACACCATTGGTCACAGTGTAACATTTTCTGCCAAATCTACCAGCGTCACAATCCTGTTCCACATCGCTGCCGCCTTTGAAGGAACATATCATCCGTTATTCCCTAAATTGTTTGTGACATGTGATGGATGTGTGCCAAGCTTAAAGCTGCTCAGATGCAATAGTCTCAAAGAAAAGAACACTTTGTCCATGGCTGCAACAGACTGTGCTTTTTAATTTCAAACAACTTTTTTTCAATAAGGTAAAAAATAAGAACATTATGATTTGTGGTAATATGTTGCAATTTTTACTCTTCTTCATTTTATCTCAAATGATGTCACAATGTATAGGCTTGAAGATGCAAGATGTATGCATGTGCAATTTAGTGCATATGGGCCCCTAATGTTAAATGGAAAAGATGGTGATTTTAATGTAAGTTGGCTAGCCTATCTTTGGTGTCAGACTGACTATCTTTTGGAAATACTAATGTACAGCCATCTCTAGAGGTATCCTAAAATGAGAAATATCTGGTGTGCAGTTATTTAATAGGTAAAAATGCACCAGAGTGGACACAAAAGACAAGTAATTTGGCAAGGTGGTTGGTGCAAAAATACCCTATTATACTCTCTTGTGCCCTATACCTGTACATTTATTTAAGATGATAGAACAGCAATAAAAATACCCAGAACAGTGACCGAAACAATAAAAGCACATTCAAAGACATTTAAAGCACCTTGTCACCTTTGTCCTCCATTTTGTTTTACTTAAAATTTAAACAGTTTTGTCTTGGACACATCTCGGATATTTCCATTCCAAAATATTAGTGCTATTGGTTGTAATACATGTTGGTTTCTGCACATAGCATTAGAAGCACTTTCAAACCTTCAATATTTATGTCTCAAAGTACATGCTTGTTTACTGTGTGTGCCAGGGAAGTGCAAACATGCTTTTTGATGTTTGATTGATTTCAGCTCAGAATAGCCTCTTTGGGAGATGTTAGTTCCCCAGCGAGCAGCTAGCTACCACATACAAGGAGGGTTATCGCTTTGTCCCGCCTTGCAGCATCTCTGGTACTTTGATAATCACCCCATCTTCCGTCTTAATCCCATCGTTTAGCTCGTGAATTCCTTTATCTTGAGGTGATCTTAGAAAGGTTGAAGGTTGCTTGAAAGGTGACAGCACTGGAGGCATGGAGTCCCAGAGGGGTCAGCTCAAGAGCAAGGGCCGGGCGGCATTGGCGTATAAGGAAGGGAATGGGAGGATGGTAATGAAGGAGCTAATTGCTTCCAGTGGATTTTGAAATCGAACCCTTGGCCCCTTTGCGCTTGGGCCAGGCCGAGCACAGATGGAATATTGATGACTATGGCGAAAATAAGAGGAAAATGACCCCGGCGGTATGATCGATATGAAAGCCACAGATCTGAGCCGAACGTGTCTCAACAGGCAATATGTTTCCCTGCGTTTTATGGATCCGTATACACTTACCACAGGTTTGATATTGCTGAGGTGCACAAATAATACATTATATCAATTTGCTTTCTCTATTATTCATAGCACCGGTGTCGTATCGATAGCCTTTGCCGCCCGACAAGCAACTTTGTAATTACATCAGTATAATTATTACACATTTGGAAAGTCAGCCTTTACATAGTGCATTATTAAAAATATATACAGTTACAAGCAACAGACAAAGTGAGATGATATTGAATTAGGTGTTTTGATGTAATGCAAAACACAAATCGATTGAACCTTAGTTGGCCCTTGTACATTTATATTGTCCATTAAAGTGGTGCCAGACAAGTATTCCCACCTGAAGTCATAATACAATTAATAGCCATGTAATAGTCTCAGTTAGCATTTCAATACATTGCCATATTATCAGTCAGGTTACCCAACTGTCTTTGTCAAGTAAGTTGCATACATTTCCCCAATAGGTAGGAGAGTTGATGTAGTAGACACTCAAAAACAACAGGAGTACTTGGCAAAATCAAAGCCAAAGTACTTGGAGCCTACTTGTGTGACCTTCTTTGATATCCTTACAAGTATATTACATGTTTTGCTACAGTGCTGAAGTGTGTCCTTTTCTGGCATTGCTCAATTTGTTTTGTAAATTCTCTGATACCAGTAACAGTAAGGTATAAGTAATGGAATTTCTATTGGATTCTGTGGAGTTTAATGCTCCACATGCTATTAGGGCTGTCTGACACAATTTAGATATTGATTTTGCTAAGGCTTTTAACTACATGTCCTTCCTTAGCCTCTCTATTTATTCAGGAATGGGACTGGGACGAGTAGGTACACTGGCTGACCCTTGATAGCTGGATTTTTGATAAACTTTGGAATAATTTTATCAACATACAATAACATGTTGGGATGTTGTTTAATTGACATTCTGTAAGAAACAAGAAATACCAATTCTTTAGGTGCCAACTGCCATCAGACATATTCAAGCAGTCTCTATGTCTCTCACCATCTAAAATACCTCAGTATGTAGCAGTAGAGGTCCACAAATGATGTTTAGCTTTACCAAACACTGAAATCACTATATTCACATTTATTCCATTTGTAAATAATTTCTCTGTGATTGACAATATTAGCCCCATGCATGGAATCAACAGAGAAAACATGTATGAGTGATTTTAAATAATTATGCTGCCTCTGTTGCGCATATGGCCATGCACTTGTAATAATGGTCTTTCTATTTATTCCCCTGCCTCATGGATATGGGCTTTGTTCTTTCCAATACCATTTCCTGCCTTCCTCTGTGCTGTGCTTACATTTGATGCCAAGGGGAGAATTTTTTTTTGCCATGACCGGAATCAAAACGCTATCATTGCACAGTCCCTGTTCTGCGTTCTCTTTCATTTCCCTGTCACATTTCTCCTCCTTCATTGTCTTTCTGTCAGTGCCACAACCGTGTTCCCTCATGTTTACATATAGCCTCATCCGAAATAACAAACCAGCGCGTTACAGCCTGCAGCTTTTCCGTTTCTTCTCTGTTCTGTATCACACTTCCTACATGTCTTTTGTGTGCCTTGTTTGCTGTGACTTGCTTATTGCCCTAGTGACTTTGGAAATGAAAGGACAAAAACGGTACTGTTGACAGGTAATGGTATGTTATAGAGTGCTAAAGCTGTTTCTTTGGCTCGAATGTTGGATGTGTATTTTTTTTTTTTTTTTTTGAAAGAGCAATTTCCCCAAATTGTGGCTACTATAGTGATTACGCCATATTGCATGGTGGTATCGGAATCTGTCTAGAGGACTCAAGTGAAGTGCACTCAAGGTTCCACCACACATTTTGAAACCAGGAAAAGGGAACATTGCATTTAGCTTAACTGGAAAATTATGTGGCCATGTTGTAATTTCATTGCTATTAAATGAAAAAAGTGGCAAAATAGACTACAACTTCTGAATCAAATGCTAGCTTACCTTAAGGTTTGTAAATTGCATTTTTGAGTTTCTTACAAAAACTGTCAAAAACCACAGCGGAGTGATTTTAAGTTTTTTTGTTAACATTATTTTTTATTAATATACAACATATTTATTGAACAGATGAAACCAGTCACACATCACATAAGTTCCAACACTGCAGTGCTTGTAGTAAAAATACAGTTTTGTAAATGGAGTGGAATATTTTAGGTATTTTTTTTTTCAGTATAGACACCGTTAGCCACTTTATACTGTGTCAGTGCATTGTTATTGAAGAGTTAGGAACTAGGAAATGGTTTCAGACACAGGCTATGTTCTTGCTGAATCCTCTTGCTTCCTCCTTGAATGATTGCTGCCATCTTCACCTTAGCACACACTGGAAATAATTGACCGGGAGTCTGACCTTGTCTTCAGACAGTTTTCCCCTGGACCAGTGCTATAGCCAGTGTGTCTGCCGACCTCTTCCAAAGCAGCAGGAAAGTGTCAATTATTTGCTTGCAGATTACAAGGCAAGCTGTCTCTTCACATTCACTGCAGTCTTCTCTGTCCTCCTGGCCAGGCAGTTTTATTTTTGCTGTTTCACTGTGTCCCTGGGCCGCTGTCACTTCTGTGGCTGTCTCACCTTACTATCTGTGTCGATCTAAAAAAAAAATGGACTGAGGAAGTCACTTTGCAACACAGGGAGTGATATCAAACTGTAAAATCAGGCTAAGTTTGATTTATGCACACCATTAGTGGGGAATAGAGTTCCATCATAAGTAGCCTGTCTGTCTGGGGGATGTATGTGAAACCCAAGCCGCCGGTCATACAGACAGCGTTTTATGATGTGGACTGAATGATGGGACTTTCATAGCGGTAATTATGGACAGCCCTGCATATGTGTGTGTTTGGGTTTGCAGAATGTGAACTCCGCAGCAGAAAGTGGGACTTCATATTTACCGTAGCCGTTCAGTGATTGATGCAGGGACAAACACAGATGCTGTTTAATGTTCTGGCTATTGTTCAATGCAAATGCGTTGTTTGGAGAACAACACATAAGGAAAGACAACAAAGCTGTAGTTATGATTATATTTCACTTTGAGCAAAATATGAGTTTTTATTATTGCAGTGTGGACAGTTAAAAATGGAAGTTTTCTCAGAAATATGTCAAAGTTTCTTGGCAGATTTATCAAAACCAATAATGAGGCTTTGTCATGAGTGAGCCCCAAGTGACATTTAGTTTAAAAATATAAATACTGGTCAATTATCAAAAACATGAAAAGAGTAGTAGCCTACAGCCATATTTACAGTATATAATTTTGGAGCGAATGTGGTCTTGCCTTCAATTTCAGTAGATACTGTATGCTTGCTTTTGTAGCACACATTTATATATGCATACATAGCCTGCGGCCATTCACAGCTCATACATACAGTACTTTGTTTCAGTTCCAAGTGAGGATTCACAACTTGACACGACATAAAGGAAAATTAAGTGATTCACAAATGCATTTACAGCTGAATGGATTTTTTTTTAAGGTCGATATTATCTGTGTGTGTTCTCATGAAGTTTCATAAAGGATTGTCTTTTTCTTTGTCTTTTCAGCGAGGGAGGAGAACGTAGCCACCTTCCGCGGATCTGAGTACTTCTGCTACGATCTGTCTCAGAACCCCATCCAGAGCAGCAGCGACGAGATCACACTGTCCTTCAAGACCTGGCAACGCAACGGCCTGCTGCTCCACACAGGCAAATCAGCCGACTACGTAAACCTGGCGCTCAAAGATGGGGCAGTTTCTCTGGTCATCAATCTGGGGTCTGGGGCCTTTGAGGCAATCGTGGAGCCAGTCAATGGAAAATTCAATGACAACTCCTGGCACGACATAAAAGTGACTCGCAACCTCAGACAGGTAATCGGGGCAACTAGTGGTGGATCCACTTTTGGAGACAGTTGGAATATTTTGGCACTAGATTAGTTGCTTCTAAAAGCTTTGAAAAAGAGCTGCAATTAAAGAAAAAAACATCACTTGATGAGTTGTCATTTCATTGCCACGGTTCAGAAACATTTTAGGTAAAATATCATTATTTGTTTCTACATGAAATTCTGTTTATCTTCATTCTTAATTTTATGTTCTACTAAGTAAAATG
>JAVQKG010038532.1:0-11974 GCA_036025885.1 Hypseleotris bucephala
TTTATTTCTGAATTTAGTTATGGCAATACAGTAAAAATGTCAAATAATTATCCAGTTTTAGTCATTTTAATAAGTTGTGAAAAAATACATTAAGTAGTCTCCCTGACAATCCACAAAAGAAATCACTAAAACATGAATAATGCAACCTGTTTCCCTAATTAATTTGAGTTGAATTAACTTGTGTTACTGGGTTTTCTTGGTTTTACAGTGCATAGGTACAAAGGCCATGCAGTTATAAGCTCCTGACAGTGTAATGCAGTGTGTAGTTGTGAGTTTGATGCCATCACTTGCCTCTCGTCTTCTGGCCTTTCTGACAGTGACAAAAGGGATTGGTTTTGTTATCTCCACACAGCTGCAGTAATCGTATTATTTAGTCATCTTAATTCAGAGAGGCTGACCAACAGTGTCAACAAAGCAGTGGCAAGCTAAGCCCATCAGAGTGATCCTACCAAGCTAAGGTCTTACCCCACTCCGCTCCCTCCCCATGCCTATTTCTCTGCTGTTATTCTTCAATCTCCACAATGTTTTCCATCATATTTTTCCCTCTGTTGCTTTCTCTTTTCTCCCAAAATGTTTAGATAATTTAGTCATCTTAATTCAAAGAGGCTGACCAACAGTGTCAACAAAGCAGGGCCAAGCGAGAGTGATCCAATGAAGTTAAGGTCTTACCCCTCCCCATCCCTATATCTCTGCTGTTTACTCTTCAATCTCCACAATGTTTTGCATCCTATTTTTCCCTCTGTTGCTTCCTCTTTTCTCCCCACCCTCCCAATATTTTGCGATGCTCCGAGCTGGGAATTTGTGTAATGGCGTTATTCACAGTTCATTGGGCTGTTTGAAGGGACTATCTTGATTGAGCGACTCTCGGTGCTGGGGCCTGGTGACTGTGGGAGTGTATAAAGATGCGGATGTGTCCATGGAGATAGATGGGCTTGGTAATATGCGGGACATTGCAGAGGGCCAGACTGTGGCAACAACACACGCAGATAAAAGGAGGCAACGATACGCGGCCGGGAGAAATGCTACGGGCAAGAGACGTGAAATGGAGGCTGTAAAGAATCTAGTCCAAGAATCCCAGTCATTCTCATTAGCTTTACTTTTCACCATCCCCTTTCCCATCTCATCCTAATGAATAAGTACACTGACACAGAACCAAAACTGCTCTAGGAAGCAAAATACTCGCCACTAATTAGTTGAAATTAACCTCAGGACCAATATTTAGGCATCACATCTCCAAACAGAGAGAGAGTGGGGGGAAGCTAGCTCATTCCTTTCAGATACCACTCTGATGCTGTAAGCTTGGCCGAAAGATCAAAATCTCCTCTTTGGCAGGCGCACACACATGTATTTCTATCTTTGTGAGGGCATGCATTGATAAAAACATTCCTTAGCCTGACCTTCACTAGCACAACTTGATTCCAATTTTTAACTATAAACAAAGGTTGATCCTAAAAATTTTAGGCACGTTTTAGCCAGCAACAGATTCAGAAGGCAGCTGTATGTTTGTGTGGTTAGTGAGTGCGTAGAGAACATTAGTGAGTAACATAGAGGACTAGTTGCAGCATCTTTGCCTTATGACAACAGCAGCATGCACATTGCTAAAGCTACAAACTTCACATAGCCATAACTGATGGTTAAATAAAAGTTCACTACTATGTGACGTTGGTTAACCCATGCCATCATTCTATTACCAAGAAATATGGCTGCACAATTAATCACAATCAAAACATATTCACAGTTTTAATGGTTGAGCTACTCGCAAAGGCTGCAGTTTTTCAGGCAATATCATATCCTCTGCACAGAACAAATATGAACAAATCTGCTTACCTTGTGGGTTTAACCTTAACAAACATGTTCTGAAAAACATAAATCTTGTGAAAGCTGAACACTTAACATTTTAGTCTTCTTTCAAGTGTGACGCTTTTAAAAATGTGCTGTGAACTGAATGTTGATTTCACAACAATACGCGATTGCACTTTTTGTATTAAAAATGGCAATGAAATATTTTATTTCAAAATTGCGCAGCCCTGCAAAGATACTTCAATGGAGAAAAACTACCTCTCAGTGCATACAATCAAACAGAACTCCGAATTGCTTCAGGACTAAGAAAAACAATGTATAGCATAAAGCTTGCCCTATTTTATTTTGCAATTGATTGAGTGTATGAGTGATTTTAGTGGAAACATTGTTAAATAAGAGGAGGTGCAGACCCACTTCACTTCGCAAAGAAAGTAAATGAGGGTGGCAGGCAAGTCTACATGCTACTAGGTGTAATAAACAATTGCTACTGTATATGGTTTGACAGCTGTAGCTAGAAGTACTGTATAACTTCTATTCAGAACTGGAAGCACCCAGAAAGCTCTAGTAAAAACTGTGCCCAGACTTGGAATAAAACCACAGTGGGTAAATCTTTATACTGTATGTGACAGGTACGGTATAGAATCCACGACAAGACTATTCCAACTATTCATTCATGCATCTCCTACTGCTTTTTCGGGGTTGTAAGTGTCTGTTTAACTATTGACCTTAGGCTAGTCAGTCACTGGGCTGACACTGAGACATCCACAGACAACCATTCACTTTCACATTCATTCTTCAGGCAAGAACACTAACCACTCTGCAACTGTGTCCCTCATTTCCAGCTACATTAAAGCCAATGGTTGAAATGTTTATTTAATTTTATTTTATAATGGTACTTCCTGGATCCCAACCAAATTTCGTTCTTGGCCCATTACTGAATGTCCCTGGAAAATAATCTTGCTAACGACCACCCAACATTGCAGTAGAAAGAAACAAGCTTGTATAAGTGCTTTGATAGTTTTGTGAAGATGCTTGTGCAAGGGAATGTAGGTGCATGCCATTTTTCCATTTATACTTTTTGCTTTATATGTTAGGTAATAGATGATAGTGTCTTGAGTTTTACAATGGAACTAAGAAAAATTCTTGTGTGTGAAAATGAATGTCTCAAAAACAGCAAAACAAATACATTTCTGGAGGGAAGAAAAATAGCCAGGTAAAATGTCCTCGCTTTTCCTGAAAAATACTTCCTCTAGTCCCCACAATACTAGATTTGCAAGTAGATTTGAACACACTCAAACTGCCTGCAGCCAAAAGGAAGCAAAGGAAAGCAAATTCGCTGTGAAGACACAATATAGGACTAACACTGCAGAAAGACAGCCCACGTCTGCTTGTCGCCACACACTTTCGCACACACAGCAGACACACAAAAGCCCGGATACATGCTAATGACATGCACACACATATGTACGAAGTGAGAGAGTCCTACTTACAGAATGAATCAGATGGTATCAGAAGCGGCGTGCCATATTATCGCTGTAGTAGTGAGTCAACGCAGGCGCCGGGGTCTTGTAGCAGGGAGCCGGATTTTAGCACTTCAGCTGAGGCCGTGTGGGGGTCACAGTGTCTGACAGTGTCACAGTGGGGTCGAAGATATACACAGAAGAATCCAAAATATTCCCTTTTGAAACAAGTTCCCTCTCAGTTCTGGTCAAAAGAAAATGAGGGATTGATTGGTGCAGTAGTTTTTTGTAATCTTTGAAAAACTTGAAAAATTAGTCTGTCTCCTCTCTTTCACTTTGTGTCTTTTCTGCTTGTTTGCTGCTTGTCAGGTCTGCAGTGTATAGGCCCACAAGCGCCAAGAAAACCAATCAGCTTCACCAGACGGGTAGAAAACATAAAGAAGTAAATGAGAAGCAGATGAAGGGGAGGATTTTTCACACCTGCTCTCTCCCTATTCCCCTTTCTGATAGTAGCCCCCGTCCTTTCCTCTCTGCCTGACTGCCTTATGCCTTCAGTGCATGGGGTTTGCTACTGGATGGAATCTCCAGATGTTCCCAAAGCAGGAATCCTCCTCTTATTTTTTTTATTTGCTCCTGGCTTCTTCCCCGTGTCGTTTCCCTCAGACAGTGCTCGGAATGACAATGACTGTGAAGCCGCTGGATGTCTGCCTGGCGCTGTGCCTGACACTCGCTCCTCGACTGTTTACCTGTCTGCAGTATCCACCTGTCTTTCCGGCCTTAGAGCTCCGATATCATTCACTTGTGTCTATTTACCAGGCCATCCTTCAATCCTTTCCAAACATGACACCCTTATGGTTGTAATTCGTGACCTGTTCCTCTGCACATGGCGCTAACAAATAAACACACGTAAAAAAAATAAAATCCCACAAAAGGATTTCCAAATATTATTTCTTGGTCTACTTTGCTTTTTCGTTTGCGCCTGTCTCCTTTGCTCGTTATCTATTCTGGACAGTCTGTCCCTCCTCTCTCTCCGTCACTGAGGGAGGATGAAGAAGAATGGCGCTGCCTCATAATGTATTTCTCCGCAATGTTAGGAGACGGAGGAAAAGGGTAGAAAGCAAAGGATAAAGAGGGATTTCTTAAATAAATTGCTCTTCTGCAAAGAGGGGAAAAACATATATATATATAAATGCTGCTTCTGAACAACAAATCAAAATGGAGAGGCTCTCGAGGGGGGCTTTTCAATTACTCGCCTTTGCCCACAAGCCAATGTCGGGAAGTGGCCCAGCTTCCAAGGCATTCACAAAAGTGTTGTAATCTCGATGGAAAATCTGTCTGATAAATCCGCATGTTCCATACCACTGCTCAAGCATCGCCTATTTCATTTTTGATAAAGTCCACACCACTCAACTCTACACCCAACAGGTTGATTGGCCAGAGTTTAACAGTTCCTCCAAGGCTTCGATGTTTTGCTTTCACTCCAAGTGGAAAATTATGGGCTTGCCTCAGACTTCCACGCTGCACATTCAAGGTCCATCTCTACTGGGCGCTAATCTGTGAAAATAGGAGAAAGCAGTGCAGAGTTAAGTGCATGAAAGGTTAGCATGCTGACATTTGTGTCACTCTCCTTTATCACGTTCGTCATTCTGCGCCGCGTCACACTCCACCTCGCCTGTCGTCCTGCTGTCTGCTTCGTCCTTGTCACTCCTGTCTTTCGCGGCGTGCCCTGCTTGTTTGCCCCCTCCTCCTTTCGCGCCCACTGTACAACTTGATCCCAACAAGCTCATCTTAAGGCACTCCTGGCCCCCTCTATCCCCTCTATCCAATTTCACATCTACACCTCTCTTGCTTTTGGCCCAATCATTGCCCCTGTCTTTTCACTTCAATTCCAACTTAGCTGACTGTCATTTTTCGCAATATCCGAGGCAAGTCACATTTGTTGGGAGCGCGCTGAAGGGCACACAGGCCCTTGACTAGCGATTGTGCCTGAGGCTGAAGCACGACTCAAATCCTGCCTTGTGCAGTTGGTCAGAAACAAGGAGGTGTATTTGACTGTGACAAGCTTTACTTTGCCACTCAAGCTACTGGGACTGTAACTATAAGGAATGCAGTTTAAAATACATACATACAATGATCAGGAGTCAAGGCAGATGAAGGAGGGTCCTGCCAAACATCCTTTTAAAATGAAATGACACAGACTGACTAAAAGCATCTCTGTAGAGACATTGCATAACTAAGCCTAAATTGGTTTACGATTATTTCAATAACTAATCACGATTAATTTGAATAATTGTTTCAGCTCTAATACAGTATATAAAGACGCAACAAAATAAATTTAGCATTTGGAATCATATAAAAATATATTCTTGTCAAACCGCTTTCCCCATTCGATCCAGATAAAATTGGCCCTATATTGCATCAATTAAAAAAAAACTTCAAATGCCTATATTAAGACCATCCTAAAAGTGATCAATGTGATGAATAGTGATCAAAAGGATAATACTTCCTTTCCATCCAATACCATCCCATGAGTTCAATCTTTATCAGTTGTTTTGGTGCATTCTGAGTTGCTTTCCAAAGACTTTTAAAGGCAAAGTGTTAGCAACAGCCCTCTTACTCCACTGATGTTCTCAGCTCCAAGTACCAGTCGAATAAGTGGTGCACCGTGTTCAAGTATTTAATCGTGTAAGTAATTCATTCATGAAAGAATCAAAGACGTGATGTCACTGAATTTATCATCAGTTTGACCCTGTTATATGATGCAAAGACGTCAGCTGAAGCCAGGGGAGGGACTAAAGTAAAACTCGACTACTATTGGCCAAAGTGGTCACCCACAAACTGTTATCAGATATTGCCAGGGGAGGAAAGTAAAATATGAGTCAGATGAAGCATTCTTTTTATTTTTCCTACACATTTTTATTTTAGGAAATATACAGACTACATTTTGAATTCCTGAGCTAGAAAAACCCCAAGTTTGATCTCAGTTTTTGGCACTGTTCATTGTTTACTACGCTATAAGTTGGATTTGTCTGCACTTCTAGCTTAGGTTGCAGCAACAATATACTACCTTGTTCAAAGCTGCAGTATAAAATGTATAGCTTTTCAGTGGGAGTTTTTTATGTTGAATGGATGAAATCACTGTCTCACTATTTCAGATATCTTTGTCAAACACTCCTCCACATTCTGTGAGTTGTTCTTTGTTGTATACACCTACTATAGCGCTCTGAGAAAAGTGTCCTCAAAGTCATGAATAATGGTTTGATGATTATCTTGTAATCTGCTTCTTAATCAGTGATAAAAGCTGTTTTGAGATGATGCATCCTTTAACTGTGCGCATTAGACATATTCCTACTCGCTGGTGAGCGTCAGGCAGACAGGTACAGAGATATGCAAATGACAGATGGTAAAATTAATCTTGGCCTGAGCCTACACACAGTTTGGCCGCCTACTGTATTTTTCTTGTTGCTTGCCTAATAAACCAGCGTGCCTTTTGTCTCGTAGATTACTTAAATCTAAAAATAGCCGAGCATTGTCAAACTGGCTGCCAACAGGTTGTCTTCTCTTCTGTTACTATGCAACAGTTTGCACCTGTTGAATTTATACGTCCTTTTCAAAAATCCCAAAACTTTTTCCAACACTTGAGGGAACAATTGTTTGGAGAGAGACAAGTGATGACAGCATCTTTTCAGACAAGACTGGGTCCACTTCAATTCATTTTTATTGTAAACAGAAAACTTGAAAATTCTAAGTGCACACAACTTCAGCTTTTTAGACATTGTGAAAAAGAGAAGCTTCATTATTGTTTGAAGGAGTAGTCAAGGTCAAAATTTAGACTTTTGAAAAACAGAAAAACTCTGTGCATCTTTGGCTGCCAAAAAATTCTACATTTACACTACAATATAATTCACACTGTCTGTAGTCTTCACATTACAGTGTAGTAAAGCAACGAAATCTCAATATACAATCTAGTCTTTAATGTCAAGCCCTTTGGTTGTACAACACCACTTTGTAACTATAAACGTGCGTTTACATTAATAAATCATTTTCTTTTTTATAATAGATATAATAAGAGAGATGGATAGGAGAATGGCTTTTGGATAGGATCACTTCTAATTCCATGTAAAGCAACATGTGTTTTAATAAAATACTCCCAGTTCTAACAGAATAATAAAAGCACCAGTGCAGATAGGAATCTTAGATTTATTGGCTGGCACTTGCCTTTTTCTCTAAAATACAATTGTAAGGGACATAAATTATATCCTAAAATACAGTTTTAAAAATGGCAGATGTGGTGTAGATCCTTCAAAGGGTTTGGTGATGCATTCCTTTTGCCAGAGATGATGGGGCCGTTAAAAAGAAACTAGCTTCTATTCAGTGCATTGACTCCAATCAAAACTGCAGTGTGATCAGACGTGACCCCCCAGTGACACCCATATCGTCTGTGGACTCTTTAGGATGAGCCCATATGTGTGTGTGTTGCTAACTGCCTAAGCGCTAGTAGGCACCATTAGCATGCTATTGTGTCGCAGGTGTGAAAGACGTAGGTGTGGGTGCAAGCTGGTGTGCACAAGGTATGTCAGCCGTGCAAAACGTTGTGAAGGGAAAAAGGCTTGTGGTGTCTGCGCTTGTGCACGTGGCCATGCATGTGTGACACAGCTGTCATGCCTAAAGCAATTAAAAAATACATTTACTTCATAACCTGCTGTTCCACTAGTCATTTACAAACGCACCTCTGGCCCTACCGCATTGTGTCACAAACGAACATGTAACACAATCCCCGTGACTGGCAGAGGCACAAAAAGCACATGTTAGAGTCAGTATTCTGGGAAAGACACTCAAATCTTAGGAATCAAGAAACAGCAGAGCTCAAGAAGACAGGGAGGTGAGGTTTAGAAGAAGAGGAAGCAAATTGGGGGGTAGAAAGAAGGGCAGAAGCAACAAATTGAAGTGAACCATTGAGCTGCGTGGAGTGGACAGGCATGTTTGTGTGATGATTGGGGGGCAGGGAGACGTGGACAGTGAGTGAAAAGGGGATGGATTTATGGAGGGTTGTAGAGGCAAACAGGTGGGGGGGTGGAGGGGTCCAAACTAGAGGATGCACAGTTCAAGTACAAGAATATGAGGTGCGGAGAGGAGCGGGCGAATAAATGACACTCACCCATTTTCAACCAGGGCTCTCCTCAAGCACAATCCCAGCTCTGTGATCCCATTCTGGGGAAAAGGCGCAGCGAGATCCTGGAGCTCCCTCCGCTGAATACCAATGGGGCTGCTATTATAAGTCCCCCCCCAAACACATAGCGTCTCTCTCCCCTTCTCTCACACACACTCTCAACCCGGCACTGTGGATGGAAGAAAGACACACACATACACAGAATCAAAGTCTGGGCTACTTCTTTTAAAAAAAATAAGTAAATAAATAAAAAAGGACAAGTGGAGAAGCACCGCAGCACGAGATTTGCATTCCCTTCTTTACTCTATTTTCTGGTGTTCATGAAAAAAGCATCAGAGCCAGTGTGCAGCTCCAGGCAGCAGTCCACACGCATTTAAAACAGTGACATTTGCAGCCTATACAAACACTTACAGAATCCAGCTAGTCCTGCCTCCTCCTCTTGAATGGAGTGTGCCCACAGCTTTCAGAGATGAGATGAGTTCCTCTCTATTTGCCTTCCTGTGGTTCCCTCATCCAGAGATAAAAAATATAAAAGGACAGTATATGTGCGTTCTCAGTAAATCCCATATAAATCCATTTGTTGATTCCAGTCCCTTCCACGCGGCAGCCTGTAGACTTCGCTGCGAAAAACTGCATTCACTTAGTCACCCTCCTCTCGTCTGCCTCTCCACGCCGCGTCTCTCGCTCCCCGGATCGGTAGTATAGCCGTATACCTCTTTGGCTTTCTCCAATCTAATCAGCGGCTCTCTCCCTCTCTCCCCTCCCACTCCTCTCTCGCTCGCCCTCCCTCCGCTGCTTCACAACACCCACTCCACACTCTCTCTCTCCCCTCCAAGGTATTTTTCTCAAAGATGAATATCAACTCACCCCTCCTCTCTTCTCTTCTGTCAGTCCAGGAGATAAGCGTTTGAAAGGAGAAAAAAAAGACAAAAACTAGCCGTGAAGAAAGCGCACTGTGGGTAGTCAATGGGCCTGATGTGTTCCAGCTACAGCCAAGCTACCTTCCCATGCAGGTAGTGAAAAATGAATTAGTGTCCGATTATAAGTGTAGTTTGAACTGCATGTAAATGTCTTACTCCAGTCAGTTAAGTTTCTCTTAAAAGTTCCATATTATGCTTTCTTTGTACATTTCACAGTTTATTTTGGATACATTTATGGCGCTTTTCTACAAACTCTACTCAACTAACCTGCTCAATTTCCACTTGGCATCCGTTACCAGAACCAGGTACTTTTTCAGTATCTTCTAAGCCCAGGTTCCCAGAGAGACAATACTAAAAGGTGATATCAACACGCAGGTCCCATTTTATAATACAAGCTGTTTAGTGGTGCTCCCACCTGGACTTGATAAAAAACTTATTAGTCTGATTAGCTGTCTCACCTGCCCCTGTTTTAAGAACCGTTTGTGATGGTTTAAACTTTTTCCTTCTTCTGGGATATAAACAAAACCTTGACACCCTCACAGACAAACACACATCTTTTCTCCATCTCCAAACTTCTGCCTCTTTTCTCTCTTGTTAAATTGTGGTTGCAACAATTATTCTCAGGCTGTTTGTTGACAGTGCAGGAGCTCATCCCTACATACATTGGTATCACTTGTAGGATTATTACGTTTTTAGATCTTGGAGAGGACAATAGTTCAACATAATGATTCAAACACGCCTAAATGAAACAAATCACAACTTTGGATCTTTTGGGAATTGTGAGTCATAATCAAACTTTTTCTGCATTTATAGTAGACAGCTTATCAACAATAAAGAGAGCAGTAAAACAATATGAAGTAGGGCTGCAACTAATTTTTGAATCAGTTAATCTGTCAACAGTTTTTAAATAATTAACTGATTAATAATTGGATTGCAAAAGGTGTGTAAAAAGATTTTGTACCAAGTGAAGCTAAAACTTCGGCCTCTTTTCTCTCATCAAATGGCGTGTTTGATTGTGTTTACTCAAGTCAACAATTATTCAATTACTAAATTAGTTGACAATAATCAATTAATCATTAATCCAATTAGTTGTTTCAGACCAATATTTACCATTGTTGTCCTGTTCTAGTAGTTATAATTTTGGCACATACCACAACCTAAAAGATATTGACATGCAATTTATGAAAAATGTAGTTGGGCCATTTCTAATATTTTGAAACAATATTCTTGGTCACGAATCCATAGACCAATTTGTTTGTTGGTTGTTTCGATCACTTGTGGAAAAGAAACGTAGCTTGTACATTTTGTTTTTAAAAGGAACTGTTGCTAAGTAAAGGAGACTTGTTTTGTTAACTGAAATTACTATTGACATTTAAAAGTGAAACAACGATTAACAAGTAAATTAGTTTATTAGCACTAGCCCAGATCATTTGAAAACACCATGAGCCTGATTGGAAGTGCACTGCAATTAGTTTGAACCTGATTTCGAGTTTGGAAAAAAGACTTTTAAAAGTTGAAAGATGCGCTCCCCTTTCCTCTCCCTCTCCTTCTCAGCCTTCTATTATGGTTTCACGCAGCGGTTTGAAGTTGGCTTTTATTTCTTTGAACTGAATTTTGAAATAAAACATCATCTCCCTCATATTATTACTGATAGATTGTAATTTTTGGTAAATAAAGAATGAATTCACTATTCTGATTTTTAGTCCAAAATAATTGCGATTAACAAAAAAAATAAATAAATAAATAAAACAGTTCAATATTTTTTTTTACTGCACATTTTTTCCTGCGGGCAAATATCACTTGAACTTTTACTAAATACAATAAATTCTCTGTTCACAATAAAGTCCAAACAGGTGCCAACGATAATCACAATACTAAAAAATAGCCACAATAAGATTTTCTTTTGTTTTTTTATTGTGCCACTGCTACACATTATTATTGAATATTGCCCCATCCCTAATTTCCACCTTTAAGCACAGTACATATTGACTATACAGTAATGTTGTAGATGTGTTCCAGCTGGAGCCAGTGTAAACTACTGTGACGGAGTTGGACATGGTGACAAACAGTATCAGCACACAAAAGTCTCCACACAGCCCCGGCACGCATGACAAGAGGGCATATATCAGATGTAAACAAACAAGTGGGCACCTATTGACTTTGTGTTAGAGCCGGAGCAACGTGGGAAGCAGTGGCATAAACGTGTCCATAAAAATCGTATTAGAGGCGCGAGGTTAGATAAAATAAGTAAATGCAGGCGTATGGGAAAGCTAAGCGTGCACGGGGCTGACACTTTATGTGGAACTGCCTTTGAATGGAGCTGACATCCTTCTCACTATTCATAATGCTCACTCATCGAAGCCACAGCAGTCTCACAATATGATGTCACAAGCCTGTAGTCCCATATTCTTGTTCTCACGCTATGTGACGTCCCCTGGCCCCCATACAAGGCTATAGGAAAGCAGATAATGATGATGAATTGATTTTTACCGACGCCAGGAGGTTATGTGATCGCCAGCGTTGGCGTGTCCGCGTGCGTGTCCGCGTGCGTGTCCGCGTGCGTGTCCGCGTGCGTGTCCGCGTGCGTGTCCGCGTGCGTGTCCGCGTGCGTGTCCGCGTGCGTG
>JAVQKG010038629.1:0-12999 GCA_036025885.1 Hypseleotris bucephala
TCAGTGGCGTATGATGCCAGTATGGGCCGTCTCATGGGCGCCGCCATTTCCGCATTCCAAAGAACCAACATGCGCAGTTGTGTCCGACACGAGGACCAGAGCATGCGCACTACGGCCAGACGGACCGCGTGGTTGGCTCTGACCAATCAGCGCGAAGGCGGGATAGAGCGGTCATGTGACCTAAAATAAAAGTTATTTTCTGGCCGATTAAGGGATTTCTAACAGAGAAAAAGTACATGATGTGAAAATAGAGAATAATCACTACTAAATCCGACCATTTTGGAAAAATCCTTTTTGGGCCCAGAGCGCATTTCTGGCTGCAGTACCACCGAGTGGCCACCACCATACTGGCATCACTGCGGAGTGGCAATGCCTTATCCTGATTTTTAATACATCCATGGGTGAGGTCTGCAGCCAGACACCTCTCGCGTGAGAGCGTGAGACTTACGCTCAATGCGTGAGAGTTGACAGCTCTGTGTGTTTTAATTTGATTTTTTAAACACCTATTTAACCAATCTAGTATAATGAAATAGGAATAATATGTAAACTAAGCTTTAATACCAAGGATTTGAAAAAATGAAAAGTTTACATAGTTCTGTAAAAATGAAACATAAAATGACTGTTGAATAGTTACCTTCAGGAAAGAGTTTTTTCTCATGTTGAGTGACCCAGTCCAGAGATCAGTGAGCAGGGTCTGCGTACAGGAGTGAGAGACGAATGGTCTATGGCCCGATGAGACGGCCATTTGCAGACAGGTGAAGTGGCTCCAAGCCTCCATCTCAGACGTTAACAGCTTCATGGCCATCTGTTCATTCTGACGAAATGCACAGTCTAACACATCCACCGCCAGCTGACCGAATTCCCTGACAGACAAACAGGGCACGTAATAATTGTATAATTTCCGTAGCAAAAATATTAGTAGGCTATAATATAGAGTTATATGCTAAATCAATCAATTCCGCCTGGGACAAAGACATGATATTACAAATGTAGGAAAGATGTGACATTGTGAGCACTAAACACAAACCTATGTCCAGCAGTCCAAATATTTTATTAAAGACGTAGCCTTAAGGTATACTGAAAGATATTAACACCTATTGCCCCCTCAGCAGATTTAATAAAGTACTAAAGTTTACAATTACTTAAACTTCAATAAAATGTCTTCTACTCACAGTGAGTATGCCTTGAAGCGGTCAGAAATGTTGTCATCCATACTGCCCAGTCTGGCTTCAGAGGCCATAGAGCGGTAGAGCTTGCAGGCCACAGTTGCACGTGCAAGAGCTTCTTCACCATGTTGCCACAAGAACAGCGCCATCTGCTGTCGCTGCTGAAGCACTGCCCACACAAACAGGTCATTGAAGTTGAAAGGAACCAGGAGTGGACCATGATCAAAACCAGGAGAGATTGTAAGCTCTTGACTTGTCCCAGGCAAAACAGCGGACTCCTAAATTTAGAAAAGACATTGCACATGACACAAATGTACAACATACATATATATTATACACACACACATAGTGCATACATACCTACATATTGTACATACATAAAAACATAGGCTACATACATACATACTGTACATGCATGCACAGAGACAGTATTGAATAAAAGCTTTCATTAATTTGATTATTATTGTCTGAATGGGTAACAATGACAGACTCTTTAAATTACAAACATCAAAAACTCACTGTATGTTTGTGTGGTTGAGCAGTTCTAAAGAAATGTAAGTTTTGAGAACTTCTCCCAAAGACTGCTGCTTGTCTTTGTTTTGAATCTTGTCGAGTCCCCTGAGTAAAACATGACAGTGTATCTTTTAGAGTAGGTAAAAATTATGAAGCCAGTTTATTTTATTTAATAAGAATCTTATAATACTAACCTGTTTCTGGAGGTGGCTGTAGGCCGCTCTGAAGTGCTTCCGCGTGTAGGTACTGCGGTATGCTCCTCCTATAAGATACTCAATCACCAGGCCCATGTCAATAAGGGACAGGCGGTAGGTGTGAGGTAAAGACATCTGTATGCCCAAAATACAAAAAACATAGTCATAATCTATACACATTGATTGCACAGATGTATACAGTTTACTCACTTGTTTCACATCTTCAACAAGGCGGTGAAAAAATCTTTTCATTGGTCCCTGGTTGTGCTGTGAAGAAAAAATATAGCTGTGAAAATCACACAATAAAATATAGTTGTTAGTTGCAGGTCTGGTCAAGTTCACATAAACAAAGACTCCAGTGAAGATAAATCATGTCAAATACTCACTGTGTTATAGAGCTCCTCCAGTCGATCAATAGTGAGGAAACGACTCATTGTCATGCCACTGTCAATGAGAAGTTTTACAAAACTCACTCGGTCCATCACCAAAGCATTTAGCATCGTCTGCTCCAACAAACCCACCTAAAACGTATGTTGTATGTGATGATAACACTTTCTCATTATAAAGCATAATGATATACTAACAGTGGTTCTCACCTGCCAATGCTGCCCGTAAACTAGGACATAATTCTGTGCAATATCAGCCCTGTCCCAGGCTAACGCCATACTCAGCTGCTCTGCAGGACTGACCTTGGTACCTTTTATGACAAAGAAAAGAACTCAGTGTCACAATTAATTTGAAAAAAACAAAACATAGTAATCCTACGTTTACTACTACTGACTATGTCATACAATAAAAAAGGCATTTTACCCTTTATTGTTGCAGTCAAAATGGCAGCATCTGGAGCGATTTGGTCTTCTGATTCAGAGTCATATATGGTTATCTGTTAAACATTGCATAATATTGTCAATATAAATCCACAACAATCATTAAAATAGATAAAAGATAGAGCTGTACTTTTACTTACACAATGTCTGTGATCCATACATTGCAAGAGAAGTGAGCAAAGGTCAGAGGCCTCAGACCTAATGACCCCAAACACTTGTCCAATTCTTATGAGGAAGTCTTCTTTAATATCTGCCTCCAACTCTCTAAAACACAAGTATGCACTTCTGTATTCAACATCCATATTTCTGTATTAATAGTACAGCTGATAACAAATATCTTACTTGTTCATGGCTGTCTGTTTATGTAGAAAGGCAAGCAGGTCAGCAGCCCCGCCGGATCCCTCAAACACAAACACAGGCACAGGGGGGACATTGCTGAGATAGTCCAACACAGTGGACACAATGGCAGGACCTCCCTGCACCACCACACACACCACAGGCACTCCCAGGTTCAGACCTACAGAGAGGAGACAATAAGGTAAAGAAAATCTATCACATAATAACTTCAAACAAGTTCACAACTTACGAGGGTGAATCCTTTGTAAATTGATGTGTTTCTCCAGCTTCCTTCTCAAAGCCTGCTGGCAGCCATGTTTTCCAAGTGTTCCATTGTCCACAAATAAGAAATGTGAGTGAAAACAATTAAGACAAGCTCGTTTGATGAGAGGGTTGCCCAGCGGCTGGTAGGGTCTGAACACCTGAATTGAATTAAACCAAAATTATTAAAAAAATAAAAACACAAAACTCAAAACAGTAAAATGCTTTGATACACACATCTCTTCCTATAAGATCAGTGTTGTTGTCTATCACTCCCCATGGTGTGACCCCAACAGTGTTTCTCTTCCTCAGGTCGTGGCCTCCATATATTTTCACTGCCTCGCCTACATACTTGGATACACCTAGAGATGTTTTATCCAAAATAGTGTTAGGTCATATAATGTATTTTACATGCTTTATCTATATGGTTTTAAAGGACCTGCCTGCATTAATGCCATCAGTAAGTATCCATGCTCCTGTGCTGAGAGCAGCTGTGATTAGGCCTTTGCTAAATGCCTGTTCAACTTTAGAACTGAGGGTAAAGTTTTCAGAGCCTCCCTGAACAGTGAGCAGAAGTTTGGGTCTTTCCATCTGCCACTCGTTCAGCATAAGATGAAGTATGGTCTCTGGCTTTGAGTCCACAGCCAGACGAAGATACTGTGGAAATTGATGATATTACCGTAGAAAGTCATATTAGAACTTAATTTATGCATTCAGATATTGTAGTTGATAGATGGACACAGAATGCTAGTCACAAAGCCATTTTACTATGATCACTCAACTGAGTTTTTGTTCAATCAACATGACTGAGTTTACCTTGGCTCGACAGACACGAGTTGCAGTGTCCTCGAAGTCAACAATCCCATAAGCATCAGTGGGACTGGCCCTGGTGTGGCGCTCCACACACCAGTCGTCTTCTGTATTCTGACCAGTATTGGGATGAAGGGATAAGGGGGGAGTAAAGTACACTGAGGAGTGCTCCCCAATCAGACGACCACAACAACATCTGCATAAATAGGAACAAATAAGAAGAACACAGCTGAACTAGTGTTAATCTTATAAAACTGTGATTTACTGCAAAGATAAGCAAATACTTCAAGTGATTGCTTGTAGTTATTTTCATACTGTACCTGATCAAGCTTTGACATACTTGACACACTGGAACACATCTGTAAGAAACAGGAAATGAGACATTACCAGCGAACAAGCATAAACGCTATTCCTGGAAGGAAGGGCTGTGCGCCAAATAGCTTTGCTTTCAGTGAAATGTCACCAAGAAACTCTGCTAATGTTTTACTACGCAGCTAAGAAAACCAGTCTCCTCTGAGTAAACCTGTAAAACATTACTTTATAGGTTTTGTTTGCTCTGAAACATAAAAGGTTGTAATTACCTGTGAACGTCTCGAGATGATGAGATAAACTTTACACACTCTCTCTTGAAGAAAGTTCCCTCGAGCCAAGATTTTCGTGACTGAAACAAGGACAACTTTAGACACAAACACCTAAGGCTAAACTTTGTGATTTACATATGGGCATCACATGCATCATGCAAACCAATAAAAATAAAAGTCAAAGAGCATGCTTTTCAAAAATACAGTGACCTTGGGTGTAAAGCTCATTGCAGGGCTGAAGGAAGTGAACTCACGGACAATAGAGGCACCCAGTCCTATAAAAGCACTCCTCCACAAAAAGCCAAAGTCACATAACTTAACTGTCTTCCCATTGCTCTCTATCCAATTTTTTTTTTTTTAATTTTCTCCTCCCTCTCACAGCTCTTCCCAAATATGATTACTGGTACATAACTACAACATTGTTTATAGGAAACATACACATGCCCTCTTCCTGAGATTGGTTTGAGAAATCTTTTGTGTACTACTTCCACCTTCTGTCTGTGTCAACTTTGAACAGGTCGGTGTAGTCCGGCTATTGTGTCAGTCACCGTACAAGAGCAAAAACCATGAGCTGGTGTGATGATAACTGTATTGTAATTTTTAACAGTAATTAAGACATTAATTACCATGAGGCAGCCTGTTTGATCCAAAGCCATTATAAACAATGCACTTTACAACAATTTACAGATATGGTAAAATCAAGTTTACTACACCATGTATTAACGTGTTGTGTGTATATCTATAAGTAAATCTGACAATACCAATAACAATGATAATAATAAGAATGGTCTGTTTGTTGGTTGGTTGCATGGCTGGTTTGTTTTTTGTGCAATTTAAATTCAGGAAGAGTTTTATTTATTTGTAATAAAAGTGGAACAGGTATTAACCATAGAGATAATAAATAAGGGTATTAACACTGTATAACAACAACACAACTATGTTAGCGAAGCATAAATTAACTTTAATGCTACCGTGCTTATGTTAATTGGAATTTGGCAATAGCATAACTACAATTAAAATATAGAACCTAGTTTCTAGTTTGCTAACACAACTTTTCAACTTAAAATATATAATAGTTTACACTGTTCCAATAGTTTGGAAGAGCAGAGAAAAGCAGGCGGACTTACCATGACTGAAGCAACTCTGTCTAAACATTATATCCCAGTTGACTCCCCACAGCTTCATCATCACACAGTCCTTAGTTTTTTATCAGAGGCTGGTCCAAAGTGCAAGATAGCCTTACCAAGAAGCTCCAGGGAGTTCATGACTGCCTCATTCAATCACACACAGCTCAAGGATAGAGCTGCAGCCGAAACATACCCTAAGGTCCACAGGTTATGAGGGCTGGATAATTCTAATAACAGGAAAAATACCCAGAGCATTTAAGGAGGAACATCAATGCCATCCCCAAATTTGGGAGCTAGACCTTTTTCTTGGATTTCACTTTATCCTCCTGTTGCTAACCTCTAAAATATATACAATATAATAATTATGATATATCACTAGGCCTATAATAACTTATCAAATCTTACAACTTCAACTTTGACTCAAGGGGAGTCAAAGTTTATATAAATGAGAAGTTCATACCTTGTTCCCGTAGGCTACTTTTAACAAACACCTCTAAACCCCTTGTGTTTTCTTCCATCTCTGGCTTGACAATAATTAATAGTACAGGAGGCAAAATTAAGCTGCTACACTATAATAAAAGTGTTCTAGTAAATCTGACCTTGACATCACAAGATATAATGGTGGGTATTTAAAATCCACCATTATAAAACACCATTTGCTTAGAAAAGGCAACTGATCACACTGAACTGATGTTAATAAATTATTTATTAAGGCAATTAAGAGATCAACAGAAACACAGATTGTAAAATCAGAGACTATTTCTGAAATTATATGCCATTCCTTATTTTTACTTGGCAGAGTCACTTGCAGCAGGCTTAGCCCACATAGAGCATCTGTAGTTTCTCAATTAATAATTAAAAAAAGCTACAGCAAACAGATAGGAGAAATATATATGCTACTTTATTGTCATTTTTTAATAGCTTGCTAATCACAAATTCACTTACAATACATTTACTGTGAATGTATTGATTATACCACAAAATTATGTAGCATATCCTATTTGGCGTTTATTCTACATTGTGACAGTCTTTGTGCCACTGCAGAAAAAGGCTAGTAGTCAGTCGCTCTCTGTTCTAAGCATTGACAAGGTATCAAAGTAAAAATTGTACTAATATAAAACAAACAAAAAAGCATCAAATATTCATTTGGTCACCTTGATAACTGTTGCATCGTAAAACAATGTACTCCAAAACTATTTTATTAAACAGTTCATGTTTCCATGTCATCTGAGGAAATGTCATTTAGAGATGATTCCTGCAGCAAGGACATGTCTAATTCAGGCAACGGTATCCTCCAAAACTGAAAAGAGTTGTAGCTACGGTATTCAGTGTCTCTGCTGTCTGCATCCACCTGAAATAGACAAAAGAAAAAAACAGCGTTTAATAAATATACCATTGTAAAAGCATGACACGAAGTTTAATTATCTGACATTATGTGTATAATTTAAGCTATAACAATTTTGGATGGTAGAAATAAGATGGTTATATGGCTTGAAGCAGTAACTGCACTTGTTGTGGTAATGGTACCACCTAGTGGTAATTTGCTATCATTACGCCCAAATATCTTATCTAATAATCTGGAAGTGCGCAGTTCAAAAATATTACTCACTTTAATCTTTGCTTTAGTGTTAGCGGTGTCTGCGAGGCCTCCAAGGTCCTCACGAGCTCTTTTACTTGAGTTTGTGCTCGTGGTGTTTGCAGAGATCCGTGACTCTTGGACATTGTCAGAAGTCTGCAGCTGCGCGGAGGTAACATTTGAAGCATGCTTTATCAACAGGTCGGCTTGTGGGTACTTGCGAGAAAGCGCAAAACCCAGGTCTGTTTCTTCATTTGTCTGAAAGTTAAAGGGTCTCTTTCTACGGCGGTTATTACCCAATAAAGTGAGTAAGGACGGCGGGCGCTGATCCCCGGAGAGAGCCATGCTTTCTAACCGCATGTCAACATTGCAAAGCCCGCGGTGATATTTTTTAGATGGAGGGCTGTCGAAAAGGATCTCCTCGGTACGCCTCTTTGCCATTGATACTTCGTGAAATCAAAATAATTAGAATTACCCTGATTTTAATTCGCACATGATGGTCATGTCGCAAAACATCCAACACCCGGAAGTACACGCTGCGATGCAAGGATTATGGCCAATCAGGGCAAAGGAAAATTGTTAGGCCACGCCCCGAGTTCTCTCTTGCGCTTGGATTAATGGAAAGAGAACAAGCTCCTCTTTACATCACATAATGAACACTCAAAGATAAAATCGAACTTTTATTTTTGTAAAATAAAATTTCTTGACTGTTAAAATATGTTAAAGATGACACCTACAAATCTAATGCATCTTGTTCATCAAAACATACATTCACTGAATAGATGCAAAAGGAGCTATTGGCACCATGTGGTAATAATAATAATAAATACAATGAAATTACAATTACTTAGTTAATTTTCAAGATGAGTCATGTAAAAAGTATTATACCTATATTCTCAACAAAAGACATTGGACATTCTGTTAAAACTTGCCAGTTTTTGGCGCATACACACACATTTGCTTCTAGACAAGATGTTATAGACATCTTAAAGCAATATACTGTAGATGTCATTGCACAGTGGCTTAAATTGTCTTTCCAAAATGAATTTGTGTCCATTTCATAAGTCGCATAATTTTCATAAACGTCAATAGAAGTCCCACTGTCAGGTTGAACTGTTCATACCCTCTCGTCGAGCTGCCTTTGCAGCAGGTGGCAAACCTTGATGTTTGTTTACTTGAAAACCATTAAAACAGTTATCAACAGGTTTACGTGCTACAAAAAAGACACAGTCATAAACGTACCGCAACATTGAGCGTTCATTCTCTGTATATGTTGTCTGGACTGACTCCTTTTCTACCTGAAAAGACATAAGGGAATGCTATTTAGAAAAAAACAGGTCAAACATTTGATTTAAAGCAATATCCCTCACCTCCATTTGGAATCCAAATTTAACTATTGCTGTTTTAATATCTTCATAGCTAAGTTCAACTGACAGTTCATTTGCCATGTTCTCAAAGTGGTACAGCAGAGGACCTAATAAAAGGCATATTAAAGTATGTGTTTTTTCAATCAAAAAAAGCAAGTTTAGATTTGAATTGAAAAGCAATGTTAAAGCAAGTATTCACCCAAATTAATCCACACTCCACCAGGCTTAAGAATATTCCAGATGGTTTCAATATACTCAATTACATTATGAGCTGTGTCAATGAAGAAGCAAGTCGCCACACAGTCCCAAGAATCTGTTCAATACCAGAAAAAAG
This sequence comes from Hypseleotris bucephala, assembly GCA_036025885.1. Lineage (NCBI taxonomy): Eukaryota > Metazoa > Chordata > Actinopteri > Gobiiformes > Eleotridae > Hypseleotris > Hypseleotris bucephala. Next base: position 9,093 of record JAVQKG010038629.1, read on the forward strand.
AAAACAACTTTTCAGATTAAATGCAAGATATAAATATAGTAAATTCATATTTTATCAGACAGAGCAGCTATAAGTCAAAAACACTGTATTTATACATTTTAGGTAGTTTATACTGACCAATATTTGTCTTAAGGAGATTTTTAACTGTAATTTAAAACTTAAACATTTTAATATTTCAAGACTAAATAAATCATTTTAAATTCAGTAGCTTTTACTGTTTACCAGGCTCTGTGTAGACTTCTGCAAAGTCCCCTGCAACCATAGAGAAGTCTGAATTCAGTGGCAGGCTTTGAGGATTCACATCAGGGAACGTGATTGCTCTCGTCTGGTCGGATGATTTCTTGTTGTTGCTAAACTGGTGGATCCAGGGGTACAGGGTCAGAGAGTTCACCTTTTCACACCTGCATTTGGCATTCAGTTATGTTTATCATTTGTGGACAGAGATAAACCACACACATCTAACCAATACAAAAATATTTAAGGTTTAGTGCATTTAGTTAAATACTAATAAATGTTTCTTATATAGTGCAGTACCTGTTAAGAACAAAATTAGAAGAGAAGAGCATGTAGAAGCTCCATTCATTTCCTTGACAAATGTATCCCAGACGGGCAATCTCCCAGGCCAGACGACCAAGCCCAGCCCCAGGGACCAGAACGCTCACCTGAGAAACATCACTAACACAAAAAGCATGTAATAAGAAACCCATCCATCTTGGATTCTTCAATATTTTTTCAAAGTTAAATTTGGAGTTAGCCTACTATTGGTCACTTGGGAACAGCCTCTGAATCTCTTGGATGATGGGCTGATAGCAGGTGTCCCTCTCAGCCTGACCAGCCTCACTCCAGTCTCGGACAAACTGCTTTATTGTGGATTTAAGCTTATCCATATCAAATGTAGAGGTCGGACGCTTCCTTTGATCTTCCTATGACATAAAGAACATGTAGTATATACGTTTATAATAAGGTAACAGTACTGTTTTAGGTCTTACCTTATCTCCATATTCAATATTTTCAAACATGTGGATGCTGTTCTGGACAACAGCCTGCAGCACTTCATGATTATGGTCAGCACACTGACTTACATGAGTTAAGTTTGTTAAAAGATCAGGCAGGAGTGTTTGATGGTGCTTTGGAAGGCTCAAAAACTGTCTCTCTGCACGTTTCACCATCTCATGGACATGGACCCTAATGAAAAGAGCCACATCCTATGTTACTGCTTAGTTTAATTTGTTTTAATGCTTTCATTGTTACATGGGGCCAATGCTGCAGGCCCCAAATGTGCAAAATGGTCCAAAATTAGGGCTAAAATAATTAGTCAGATTAATCGTGATAAATCTATTATTGAAATAATCGTTAACTAATTTTGTAACCAAAAAAATGTTAACTACGAGAGTCACTGAAAACATGACAATAGAAAAACATTGTACAAAGCTCACAAAGCAGTAATAAAGCCAAAAAAATGTAAATATTTTACATTTAAGATGGATGCTCTGTCCAGAATTTATATATTTTATTACATATTTTGTAAAACATTTAATATTCACACACTTTCCGGTATCCACCAATTAATCAATAATTGAAAAAAGAGTTAGCAATTGAGATATCTGATTTTACTTGTAACCACTGGCACACAGACCAGCATTAAAATAAACTGATAAAAAGATAAACTATATATATATATATAAGTAGAATAATCTGAAAATAATTTTCTCTTCCTTGACATGGAATGAAGAATAATTTTTTTCCATTCACAAAATCAAAATCCAACGCCATCATAATTCAGATTATGGCAAAGAACCCCAATAAAATATAACGCTTATTATTGAGGTTCCTAGTGTTTTTAGCTATTTTGCTGTGAAGTAGTCTTTAGCCCACAGTGAATACCTCCAATATCTTTAAGAATGATGGAAGATCAAGTTACTCTCAGAAATAAAGTAGTTGTTAGTAAGTAATGATGATCACATCGTTTATTTTTTGCACTACTGTCGTTGTCTGGTTAGTGCTTGTAGCCTACTGCTTTTCATGTACCTACCTGTAATTTCTAAAAGCACCGAATATTCTCCAAAAATGCTCCCTTTCCAGCCTGGCCTCTTCCTCTGGGCTGTATTTTAACCTTTCTTTGCGAAAATAAGGTCCATCTTGAGCCACTTCCCCTGTTTTTTCGGCCATGTTTTGAAATGAACTGCTGCTGCCTCTTCTTTGAGGAATAATGGCGCTGGAAAAACCATTGGACGGGACATTACTGCCATCTATTGGTGTATCTCTTGAGGTACAACCATTGAGGGTATATATAGCATACCCCTTTTATATCTCGATGGGTACAACTAGTCTCAACATATTAGGGCTTTTTAATTTTGCGCGTTTTTCTAATAATCTGGACAATAATTTTACGCTTTAAACGGTGTATATCTATGTATAACTCTATGCAGTTAAGACTTTTATTTTGGTAATATTTTTGTCTTGCATATTATCTGTAGCCTACCTTTATGTGGTAAACACTTGCAGATTGCAGAAGAGAGTGAGGCACATGTTTATAGTAGCCTATTCTGTTCAGAAGGCTTATTTTGCTGTATGCTCCAACAAAAAAAGGTTCTAGCTTGAGAAAATTGTAGTTTAAGGAATCTACTGATTGATTTTAATATCTTTAACAACCTTATACAGGTAGAATATATAGGCTATGCCTCATGTCTATAAGAGAAGAGAAGAACCACATGTACAAATAAAAAGAAAACATAAAATACAAAATACAAAATTTGCCAAAGCAAAAACACACATACTTCATTTGTAGGTACATCTTAACACATGGATTTTTATGAAACTCTATTTTCAATTCTTCAGATGTTTGTGTTGATGATCTTCCCCATGAAGAGAATGTCGCCTGTGGTGCGCTCTGTAATAAGAGCCATGAATGGACGGTTGAACTTCAAGACTGGGACGTAGCGGAAAGACAGAAGAGTGATGCCGATTCCTGTAGCAGCTGCCGCAGTAGCTCCTTTCTCATCTACATCGAGAGTGGCCTGATGGACAACCTGAGGTGAAAAGAGGACAGGTAACATAGTAATTAGAGTGTATATAAGAAAGTAGGAGTAAAATGAAGGCTCTCTATTGTCAGTACCTCTGATACAGCCAGCTTCTGCCCCTCAGCGATGCCACTCAAATCTGCCCGGTCACCAAAGACGTCACTCATCCCCATTTCACTTAATACATCTTTCAGAAAGTAGGAGGTCTTTATGGAAAACTTGGGAATAAAAATGTCATACCTCCTAAATGAAGACATAAATTAGATTAGGGAGGTTCAGAACATTGTCAAATCTTCCAACATATATGTAATAATATTTAAAGAGTCTCACTTGGATTTCATCCATTTGAGCCATTTGGTCACATGACCAGGCGAAATGACCCTCTCCAGTTTTGCCATGTCTCCAGGCAACATCAGGATCATGGAGTAGGAGCTGTTGAAGGGAAGATGCAGGACTGTTGTGTTGACGACTTGGTCATAATAAACTTGAAAGCTGTCTTCCATATTCATCATCTGCACTGGAACCTAAAAGTAATGAAATATAACTACGGTCTGCTGTATTGGTAAAAACAAAACAATGTATCACTACTAACTTTGGTGTTTTCATCAACTTCAAATGTGTCCTCCCTGGTCGACTGGGGGTCAAAGGGTGTTTCCCACTTACCTGTTAAGACAAGGTAGAAGAAGTAATGAACATTATACTTTTCTAACACAGTGAACTTTAAACTATACTGTTTTATACACACCTTTAAAGTAAATGTAACTGATTAGATACATAACAGTAGATGCATCCAAGCTGTCCACTAACTTATCTATCTTCCCATTGGTTTTGTCTGACACATATTTGTTGATGGTGTCAGCACTTTCTGTGCTCTTGGTGAAGTCTAC
>JAVQKG010038701.1:0-16658 GCA_036025885.1 Hypseleotris bucephala
ATATAAGGATCAGGATCAACATCTTTTGTATACAAGGGACAGGGGAATAGAGTTGACTAAAAAAATGTTACTCAACTGAAGTTATGCCCACAAGAACGATTAATCCACTAAGGCAGTATGGTGAAGGGAAGTGGCTTTTTAGAGTGATGTAAAACTGATTAAAAACAGTGAAATTTGACTGTAAAATACATTATAACCTCAGATCTACTGAATCTGTTACCTTTAATAAAATGCCAAACTAAATACATCGTGGAATATATTAGACCAGCTTTATTTATGCAGAGTGAATGGGACTAATACAATTTTAGTAATACCTCAGTGAGCGATTGGTCAACTAGTGGACTAAAGGCTGTCATCCCTACAGGGGACTGCAGTAAATGTTAGTCTGGTGTTTTGAGATGACCACAGTTGACAAGGGATTACAGGAAATATGACATGGCATTCTTGCTGAGTATACCACTCCCTCCATGTCTTTGCCAGTCCCACAGTCTCTCCTGCAGTGCCGGCCCTCACCGCTCCCCGTGGACCCACTGACATTATCATCACAATCAGTCGGGGGACCTCTGACATCTGACCTCTCTACATGCTGGAGGGGCCCACGAGAGGGAAATGTTTTTTATGGGAATTTTTTTGTAACAGTAGAAAATAGGCTGCCATGTTACGCTTTATGAAGAATGAATAATATAGTGTAATTCAAGTATTATATTTTCATGAAAACAAATAAGTTAGTAAGTTTAAAAAAAGGTAGAAAAAAAAAAAATGATGTCATAACACAAACAAGAAGCATACTTTATCTCACCAGTTTTGTTGTAAATGTAAACATTTTCTACAGTGACTTTACTATTACCATTGTCCTGAAGTCACAACAGTATTATGAGAAAATACCCATGAATGATAATTGGCCAAAAAGAACACTGTTGATTCCGCCTAAGGGGTCCTCTCCAATGAAACAATGTACAGAGCCCAAGGGCAGACTCAGAGATCACTGACCTGTCATCAGCAATAAGCAACCTGTTTGAAGAGGGGTGCAGAGTTACCAGGTTTTATTAGCCCCTTAAGGAAAGCCAAACGTCCCAAAGGAATCCATATGTTAATGTCAATCTCAGATCTTTAGACTCAGACATGTGTTTAACATTAAGATAATTAAATTACTATATGGTCACTGGAGACACTAAATATATTTGTCTTCCATTATATTGGCTATGTAATGTAAATGAATAAATAACATTTTTGTTTACAAAGATTGAAACTTAAATGGATGTTTATTCCATACCAACGATAAAAGCATGCATGTACTCAATGTTCAGGCCCATACTTACTCTACCTAATTGTTTCCATGAAGAAATTAGGCCACCATTTTGTGACACGTATTTCTCTGTTTTGTCTAGATGCCGTCCTGGATATATCGGCCCTCTTTGTCAGTTCTTGGATCCCTGTCATCGGACTCAGTGCCTAAACGGGGGAGCCTGTAAGAGCCAGGTGGTCAATGGTATTCCACAGTACAGCTGTGTATGCCAAAGAGGCTTCAGAGGTATAGCTTCAGAAAATCAATATGAAACATATATGAAAACTTTAAATAAATATAACATATAATTCAATTCAATTTTCAGGCCAAGACTGCTCTCTGATTGATGCCTGTGCCACAAGTCCCTGTGCCAATGGTGCCCGCTGTGTGAATTGGAATAATCACTACAACTGCTCCTGTCCACCAGGTTTTCAAGGAAAGAACTGTCGAAATGATATTGATGAGTGCAGAAAACCAGGTGTCTGCCTCAACGCAGGACTATGCATTAACACCCATGGGTCTTACCGCTGCCAGTGCCCACCTGGGTACAGCGGGCGCACATGTGAGATCTCCATCTTACCCTGCTCTCCCTCTCAGTGCCTTAATGGTGGCACCTGTCGACAGACTGGCGACCACTCCTATGAGTGTGCATGTTTGCCAGGTAGGAAAATGCTAATTCTGTAAACATACATTAAAGACTGTTTTCTTAGTGCTGGTAAAGACTCAAATATATAATTGACTTTCCCAGCCTCATGACGTAGTTATTACTGCTGCTAGGATTTAGTTCTCTGTCTCAGGTCCTCTTCCTGTGTGTGCTATTAATAGCTAGAGATGGGAGTGTGGTTGGTGGGAGAGTTGAAACAGCAGTCTTTTTGCACTCTGCCCTGTTCACAACAGAAAAAAATATTTTATGAGCTTTTGGGTTTCCACTAGGGAACATACAGGAAATGGCTCCTGCCAAAAAGGAAGTCATTGAAACAGTGAGAGATGATAAAACAAGCAAACAGTGCTGGGAGCACAGGCCTCTTGAGCAGAACCTCTGCTGGCATTGTGTGGGAACTGTCATGACGTGATGTAAACATTCAGACACCCTGTGAACATATAACTGCCCACGTTGAAACTCACCTCCATTAGTGTGGGAAGTATGGGCTGAGGTTATGGACCAGGGCCCCAGTGTATTGAAAAGGGCTGCAGGGCTCTTGAGGCTAAGTGTATCTGTGTATGATCATGTTTCTGTTTCCTCAGGGTTTGAGGGACACAACTGTGAGAACAATGTTGATGACTGCCCGGGACACAAGTGCATGAACGGAGGCAAATGTGTGGACGGTGTCAACACCTACAACTGTCAGTGTCCACCAGAATGGACAGGTATACATCAATTGTATTTGAAAGTATTTAGTTTTTAAATACAAGTGCTGTGTATTTTAAACCTTTATATTTATTCACCATTAGGACAATATTGCGCTGAGGATGTGAACGAGTGTCTCATGCAACCAAACGCATGTCATAATGGTGGCACATGCTTCAACATCATCGGTGGACACACCTGTGTGTGTGTGAATGGCTGGACCGGCGATGACTGCAGTGAGAACATTGATGACTGTGCTATCGCTGTGTGCTTTAATGGAGCCACCTGCCATGACCGAGTAGCATCCTTCTTCTGCGAGTGTCCGGTTGGAAAAACTGGTAAGATTAGTTCATTTTCACATTGCTATTTAAACTGTAGTTATTGTTTTGTTAAATTGGATTGTTTGGTTCAAAAGGTTTGCTGTGTCACCTGGATGATGCTTGTGTCAGTAACCCATGCAATGAAGGTGCAGTGTGTGACACCAACCCTCTCAATGGTCGAGCCATTTGCACCTGTCCCGCTGGCTTTGTGGGTGGTGCCTGCAATCAGGACATGGATGAGTGCTCTATTGGTATGCCTGCTTCTTTTTCATATTCAAAAATTCATGTATTTGGTTATGATGGGTTTTATAATCTGTTTACATCTATTTGCAGGTGCCAATCCCTGTGAGCATTTTGGAAAATGTGTGAACACAGAGGGATCTTTCCAGTGTCAGTGCGGTCGTGGATATGCGGGACCTCGATGTGAAATAGACATAAATGAATGTCTTTCGATGCCTTGTCAAAATGATGCAACTTGTCTTGATCGCATTGGGGAATTCACCTGCATCTGTATGCCAGGTACATATTGTACAGTGGTTTGCATCCATTTGTTTCACTGGAACAGATGAAACTTTGTTAAAGATTAATACATTTTATGACGAATACTGACTATGATTATTTATGGTGGCTATGGTTATTTTAATGCTCCATACGTCCTTAGCAATAAGCATCTACCGCATAGGGAAATATTTGGCTAAACTTGACCTTGTTAATACACTACCTACTGCCACACTTGAACTTGCTTTGTAGACTATTATGTAACACATTTCCTTTCTGATTGTGGGATACAGAGTCACCTCTTTGCCGCCTGTACTCAGAATCAGTCCCAGACAGGGTATTTTCATTTGGAATATGCAAAGTTTCTAGTCTGGTGTGACAAAAACACAGTGAAACTCTCACACACAGGCCAACATGCATCCTGGGGTTTTTGGGAACTATACAAATTAAGAGTTGTGAGTGGGGTCTATAGGACTGGATGTGCGAGAGGGCGAGCAGTTAGGGGGAGGAGTGTGCACTGCATACTAATGAGCTGTAGAGTTGTGGGAATCGCGTGGAACAATAGGGGCCCTCTGTGCTCAACTTTGCACCCCTCATACACACGGACGGGGAAAGAGACCTGTTCCCAGAGCCTATGCCCCTCCCCCTGCGTTTCCACAGACAAATCCTTCCTCTTCATCATCATCATCCAGCTTGGCAAAGCTAACAAGGGGCTGACAATTATTTCTGATTCTACATTAGCTTATCTTGCAATTTGAATGTGATACTGACAAAAGTAAAATAGTGTTCAATTGTTTGTAAAGTAGACCTGACACAGAAAAGATGCACCAGAACTACTTTGTGGCTTTTGTATAGACCAGAAAATTTTCAATGCAGGAAGTGAAATAAACATTGCTATGCCTTCCAGGATACATGGGTACCTATTGTGAAGTTGACATAGATGACTGCGAAAGCAACCCCTGTGTAAATGATGGCATCTGTCGAGACATGGTCAATGGTTTTACCTGCACCTGTCAGCCAGGTAAGTTCTCTATCGGACATTCACTTGACATTTTGGCCCCATGTGTCAGCACCCACTAGAACAGCAAGCCAATGTTTAAATGCCCCCTTTAAAAAAGAGGAAAATTTATGCCAGTGCTCATAGCTACCACTTGTTTAAAAAAAGACAGATCGAAAAAGCTGCCCGTCCTCTTGCCAGAACAAAGAGACTATTGTGACCCCGCTCCCCTCCTCTGTGGAATGTGGATAGGACAGCAGTCTCCCTCGTTCTGCCTTGGCAATGGGGGGAACAGCAGTCCCGCTAATGAGATTCTTTTCCAGATCCGCAATTTACATCTGGGACAGACGTCTCCCCTTCAACCCCCAGCTCGCTATTGAGTCTGTGGAGCTGATGCAGGAAGATTGTGGGGGTTCCCAAAAGAAAAAACAATCCCACAGTCTCCTCTTGGCCCCCACTCTGGTGTATGGTGTAGTCTATGTACCAGGCTACAGCTCATCTTGATGACCTAGGGAATTTTGTTATTGTATTTCAGCCCAATAATTAATGTGTTATATAATGTAGTTACTTTATCCAGTTTAACCAGTTAAATGGCCGAACAATGCTAGTATAAATTGATTTGTTTCATTACTACCAGTGAAAATGGTCAAAAACACACCGTCAAAACCTCCAAAATGTACTGCTTCTAACATTTTCCATCCACCACTCCATTTGTCAAGGTCACATTCTCTGTATTTGTGCGAACATAAAATGTTCTTAACAAGTCGAACTCCAGTCCTGGCAGACATCAGTAACCCAGCCAGAGACCTATGCCCTTTAAGTAGGGACAGAGCTGCCCCCTGACCCATGCATGGTCGACTTTACTGGACCTTCCCTTTGACCTCTCACCTTTGTGTTTGCCTGTCCCAGGGTTTACTGGCACCATGTGTCAGATCGACATCGACGAGTGTGCGAGCACACCATGTCAGAATGGAGCCAAGTGCTATGACCGGCCCAATGGATTCGAGTGTCGCTGTGCTGAAGGTAAAACTGTTTTATCTCATGTGGGTTCAGTTCAAGTCAATGATTCTCAAACCTTTAACACTAAGTTTTATCTCAGAAAAAAAACTGGGTTTTTGGGCCATTTTATTGAACTAAAATAAACCTAAAACAAGGACTAAAATAAGACTAGGTTTAAACCAGGACTAGGATCTAAATAAAGTCTAAACCAAAAATAACACAGGTCTGAACCAGGACTAAACCAAAATTTACCTATGACCTAACCACCATAACCACCTAAATATCACCAGAAAACACACTCCAGTACCATTAGTAGTCCCCATACCACAGGACCATTTGGCTAAGTTATGGTTTACCAAGAATATGGCATTTGAGAGATCTGGCATTTCTCTGGCATCTAAACTTAGTGATTTGAAGCCTCTTATTCTTTGGCTGGGACCCAGGATCACGGGGTCACTGAGCATAGACCACTGGTCATCACCCCTACATCTGTTCATCTCAAATCTGCCACATTACGCCACTTGTTGCATGCCTTCACATTTTTGCCTCTTTATTTAATTAGACGCTTAATCACAAGTTAGGTGCTATGATATTTGTTTTAAGCTCTATGAAAGTTGTTATAATTTAGATACATTGATATTTAGCATGTTTATTTGGACAATTGGCGGGACCTCATTGTTTCAGTGGCCAGCTGCTTGGTATTCCCTATGTTTGTGGGCCCCTTCTGTCGAGTGAAGTGGTCCTGTTTGACGTGGTGCAGCCTATTGTTCCCTCTGCTGCTGGGAACAAAAGCAGAACCGGGAGGCCTTCTTTAGTGCTTTGCCAAACTCAGCACCGCACTAAACACACGCTACACAAACCAACTCTTGTCTAGCTCACAGACACCGTCGTCAGGGCAACCACCGTGATTAGGGCCCAAAACTGTAGACACTTTTACAGAGAAAAACTCGGGAGACAGAGGAGGTCCAACTTGATAACAAATGAGTTTGAAAAAAAAAGACCAAAACACTTATTCACTTAAAATGTATTTAATATAAGGTTTTAACAACAGACTTTAACTTGATTATTTTTGATTATTTTTACGATCGATTGATTAATCAGTTGATATCAAAAATCTATAAACATGAAATTTTGTATTAATTTTGAAGCAGATGAAGCTAAAACTCTTCCACCTGAGGACTTCTGGATAGAGAACATTTACAGACAGATGTTTTTTATCTTAAATCCAAAATCTGCATTATTTCTTTAACAGTTTTGGCCTAATTACTGCACTGTCTGTGTAGTTCCCTCTGCAAATGTCATATTTTAGTGTCTGTATACTCCAGTTAACAATTTTTCGATTACTAAATTTGTTGTTTCAGCCCTAGTATTGATTCCTACATTGTGTTATGTGTTATATTGTGGTGTTGTGAATAGTAAGTTTTGATTCAGCACCTACTATTCTTCAGAGATTAATACAACTGAAATTAATTATTGATTCATTGATTCTTAGGTTATGAAGGTACACTGTGTGAGAGTAACATTAACAACTGCCAGCCTGACCCCTGTCATCATGGGACATGTATCGATGGCATTGCCAGCTACACCTGTAACTGTGATGCTGGCTACACCGGGTACCGCTGCGAGAACCAGCTCAACGAGTGCCACAGCAACCCTTGCCAAAACGGAGGCAAGTGTGTGGACCTCGTCAACAAGTACATCTGCCAGTGCCAGCATGGGACCTCAGGTGAGACAGTGGTTCAGAAAAGTTTACTACTGACAATGCAACCAATGGTATTAATTGTCCGTATTTTGTAATACAGTCCAGTGACACTTTTTGTCTTCTAAGCCCTCCTAAGCTTTCTGCCCGCTATTGTACATCAACAACTAGAAATGTAATAATAATTGTTTTTCAGGCACAAACTGTGAGATAAACTTTGACGACTGTGCCAGTAATCCGTGTGATTATGGAATTTGCAAAGATGGCATCAATCGCTACGACTGTGTTTGCAAGCCTGGATTTACCGGTAAGACCCTGAAAATGCAGGGAAAAATTGAAAAAAATGTCAATGTGTCCCAGAAGCATTAAAGTCTCACTCACTATTCCCCAGGTCCCAAATGTAATGTGGAGATAGATGAGTGTGCCTCGAGCCCCTGCAGAAATGGGGGCACGTGTGTGGATGAGGAGAATGGGTTTCACTGCCAGTGTCCAGAGGGCTTCAAACCTCCCTACTGTTACTCCCAGGTCGACGAGTGTGGCAGTAGCCCCTGTATCCACGGCACTTGCAGAGATGACATCAATGGGTAAGAAACCACAGTCATAAAGTTTAGAGGATCATTTTAAATCTTCAACTGGGCACTACCTTTTTGGCTTTTCCTTTTATTGGCTACTACAAAGAACTATCTACTTCAATTAAAATGTTTCCTCTACTACTCTACTCTACTTCTTTCGCACCAGCTGCATTCGTTTTCCCTCAGATTCATCTTTGGTCTTGCTCTAGGCCTCTCTGTTGGCAGCTACAGACAGAACACTGCCACCTGTCTTTTCCTTTGTGCTACTGTAACTAATCCATACTACAGATGAGTTTTTAGATGGTATTAATAAAATAATACACATTGTTGACATTATATTAATATCTGGGGATGTTGCAAGGTTTTCATAGTTGTTAGTGATCAGTTAGCAGAAGTTTTAGCCTGGATGGCCTTCTGACACAAGCCTTTTCAGATAGACTAGATTCTTAATGGATTTTGGAATATCTCTTTCTAATAATCATAATATATCTATTTTCTAGTTACCGCTGTGACTGTGAACCTGGATGGGTCGGAAAGAACTGTGATCTGGACAGGAATGACTGTTTGCCAAGTCCATGCCAAAACGCCGGCACATGCATCGACCAACTCAACGGGTTTACCTGCAAATGTCGGCAAGGCTTTAGAGGTACCATCAAAGTTCAAATTATAAAAGCTACATTTATTACCAAGCAGTATATTAAGGATCTCAGAAATAAATGATTATGCTTGTTTTCACAGGTAACCTCTGCCAGGTGAACATCAATGAGTGTTCCTCTAGTCCTTGTCTGAATAAAGGCACTTGTGTGGATGGTGTGGCCAGTTTCACTTGTATCTGTGAGCTCCCTTACAGTGGACCCACCTGTGCTGAGGTCCTCACTCCATGCTCACCTAACCCATGTTCCAATAATGCTATCTGCACTCACACTCCAGATTACATGGGTTACCAGTGTAAATGCCAGCAAGGATGGCAAGGTAAGATTGATATTAAATGAAATCCAGTATGTTATAGATAATACAAGGATTTAAATGTATATGTTGTCTTATGTTTATAGGCCAGCTCTGTAACAATGATGTCAATGAGTGTATTAGCAACCCATGTAAAAACCGTGGGACTTGCACAAACACTCTCGGAGGCTTTGTCTGTGCTTGTAGAGGTGGGTTTACTGGGCCCAACTGTGAAACAGACATCAATGACTGCTCTCCAAGTAAGTGAACTGAACAATCATAAAGTTATATACTGTATAAACAAGATTACTTTAGCTAACAGTGTTTACAATTTTATTATTTCAGATCCCTGTTTGAATGGAGGTTCCTGTACAGATGGTGTGAACTCGTACCACTGCAGCTGCCTGCCTGGATTCACAGGGCCTCGCTGTGCTTTAGAGGTTAACGAATGCCAAAGTTCCCCTTGCAAAAATGGAGCCACGTGCAAAGACTACGTTAATTCTTATACCTGTACCTGTAGACCTGGCTTTACTGGCATCCACTGTGAAACTAATATCCCTGATTGTACTGAAAGGTAGGATTGTCACATTCTTTAATTTCTTTCTCTCAAATTTTCTAATGTAACACATTTATGTCTTCTGGTTTATAGCTCCTGCTTTAATGGAGGGACATGCACAGACAAAATCAATGGGTACTCCTGCACCTGCCGCTCAGGTTTCACAGGCTCACACTGTCAGTACGAAGTGAACGAGTGTGACTCTCAGCCCTGTCTGAATGGAGGCATCTGTCAGGACGCACTGGAGTCTTTCAGATGCTTCTGTCCCAAGGGCTACACTGGAAACCGCTGCCAGGTAAAAATGCATACACATTATTATTAAAATATAAATTTTATTGTTGCGTATTTTATGTAAAATTAAAAAATATACAAAATGTATTTTCATTTCATCTAGACACCAGTTGACTGGTGCAGACGGTCTAACTTCTGTCAAAATGGTGGCCGTTGTCGCCAAAAAGATGCGTCCTTTATTTGTGACTGCTCTGGTGGCTGGTCTGGACGTTATTGTGACATCCCCAGAGTCTCCTGTGAGACAGCTGCGCGCCAAAGAGGTACTTTGAAGAGACTGTAGTATACTGTATACTGTATGTGGACTCTGAAAGAAAGTGTGTAACTGATCATTTCATTGTGTTTTTTCTCAGGTATCCAAACAGATGAACTCTGCCATCATGGCGGTCACTGTGTCAACACTGGTACAGCTCACTTTTGTAAATGTCCGGCGGATTACACTGGCAGCTACTGTGAAAGCCAAGTGGACCACTGCGAGGACAAGCCCTGCCACAATGGCGCCACCTGTAGGGGATATGTGGGAGGATATCAGTGTGATGTAAGTTCAATTTTTCCATAATTGAACATTTTTTCAAGTAACTTATGTTGCATTTGAGCTCATGGTCTATCTGCTTGTTGTTGTAGTGTATGCCAGGCTTCACTGGACAGAACTGCGAGATTGAGATCAACGAGTGCCAGTCTCACCCATGTCAAAATGGAGGCACTTGCATTGACCTAGTGGGACATTACATTTGTTCCTGTCCTCCTGGGACATTAGGTATGATTAATTAATAATATTGTTACTTAATATTTCTGTCCAAAATGTAAAAATCTAACAATTGCCTTCCCCAAAGGTGTGCTCTGTGAGATCAATGAGGATGACTGCGCTCCACCCCTGAGACTGCGAAGTGCCCCTCCGAAGTGTCTGAACAATGGCACCTGTGTGGACCGAGTCGGCGGCTATCGCTGCAACTGCCCTCCTGGATTCACAGGAGATAGGTGTGAGGGCGACATCAATGAGTGCCTCTCTAACCCCTGCAGTCCCTCCAACAGCCTGGACTGTATCCAACTGCCCAATGACTACCTCTGTGTCTGCAAGCCTGGGTTCACAGGTGGGTCACACATGAAATAGATTTTATTGTTTAATCATACTACTAACTATGCAGTGGAGCTAAATGTGTGCTTTTGTTGTTAGGAAGGAGATGTCAAAACAGATTTAGTGTGTGTGAGTCTCATCCTTGTCAAAATGGAGGGGCCTGCTCAGTATCCAGTAACTCTGCATTAGGATACACCTGCACTTGTCAGCTGGTGAGTGTTCTTAGAAGAAGCCTTCTGCTGTTCTGAGTGCCTTTGTCTTTATTCTAAATGTAATATTTCTGATTTTATGTACAGGGTTATACTGGTCCTAATTGTGAGAGAAGCATGTCTTGTCGAGAGCTGTCCTGCTACAATGGAGGAAGCTGTGCCCTTACTACTCGTGGAGCTCGTTGCTCTTGTCTGCCTGGTTATGGTGGACCCCAGTGTCAGCATCGCACAAATGAAGGCTGTGCATCCAAGCCCTGTCAAAATGATGGAATGTGCACAGAAGAGACGAGCTTCCCATACTTTCACTGTCAGTGTCGAAGTGGGTTCAAAGGCAAGCGCTGTGAGCAGATTAGCACCCTTGCAGACCCTCCTGTACCTTCATGCCCTCTAGCAGACTGCCACAGCAAAGCCAACAATGGGGTTTGTGACAAAGAGTGTAATTCCTATGCCTGTCAGTGGGACGGTGGTGACTGCTCCCTGAGGGTGAACCCCTGGGCGCGCTGTGCAGACCCCCGCTGTTGGCGGCTTTTCAACAACAGTCAGTGCGATGAATTCTGCAACAATGCCAACTGCCTTTATGATAACTTTGACTGCAGAAAGGAGAAAGTTTGCAAGTGAGTGTAATATTAATAAATGTTGTTTGCAACAGCTTATGGCAATATGATCTTACCAATCCTATTTCAATGTCTTTTCAGCCCATTGTATGAGTCATATTGTATAGCCCACTACGGTGATGGAAAATGTGACCAAGGTTGTAATATGGAGGAGTGTGGCTGGGACGGTGGAGACTGTGCCAGGACAGTACCAGAAGAACTCGCTGATGGTGTGTTAGTTTTGATAGTCCTCCTGCCTCCTGAGCAGCTGATGCGTACACAAACGGCCTTCCTGCAGAAGCTAAGTGCAATCCTACATACCACACTCCGTTTCCGAGTGGATAACAATGGAGAAGCCATGATACGACCTTACACTCGCTGGAAGTCTCGCATCAAGCGTGAACTGCAACCACAAGAGGAGGTCATTGGGTGAGTCAGACATTGAAACAACATATTTATTACACCTAGACTAAAAAACTAACCAGTTGATTTCTCTGTTTCTTCAGTTCCATTGTGTACTTGGAAATTGACAACCGTCAGTGCTCAAAGGACATTGAAGACTGTTTCCCTTCGGCAGACAATGCTGCAGAATACTTAGGAGCCTTACAGGCTATAGATATGCTCCCCTTTCCTTACCCTGTCAAAGAAATTACAGGTAAGCAACAAGAGTTGCATTTTTGCATTGTTTTTCCTTATTAAGTACAGTATATGGTTCATAACATTCTCTTAACTTCTCATATCCACAGTTGAAAGGACTCCTCCATTAAATGCCATACCCCAGTGGGTCAAGTTGATGCTGGTCGGTACAGCCTCTCTGTTCCTCTTGGTGATCCTCGTGATTGGCATGTTGATCGCCCGGAGGAAGCGAGAACACAGCACTCTGTGGTTTCCTGAAGGATTTTTTCTCAAGAAAGAACCAAGCAGCAACAAGAACCGCAGGGAACCAGTGGGCCAGGACGCACTGGGATTGAAGTAAGTTGTTAAGCAATATCATTAACATAATGGTGATGCCAAATATTGCATACAAATATTTATTTGTTTGTTTGAACTCTTTTCCATACAGACACATCCCTAAAACAGTGGAAGACTCTCTCCTTGGGGATCATAGTGACCAGTGGATGGATGACTGCCCAGAGGCAAAAAGGCTTAAGGTCAGTTGAGCTTAAATTAGGAGCATGCATTTGGAAATCTTTAAAGCTTTTTATTTATTTATTTGTATTTATTTCATGTATGTATTTGTTCAGGTTGAGGAGCCAAGTATGCTCTCAGACAGTGAGGATGCAGTAGACAGCAGGCAGTGGACACAGCACCATCTTGCAGCTGCAGACATCCGTGTTCCTCCAACCATGGCCTTAACTCCACCACAAGGAGAATTTGAAACTGACTGCATGGATGTAAATGTCCGAGGACCAGGTTAGTGAATGAAATCTTTGAATATTTGCAGTACCAGCCCACGTTAAATAGACCAGCACTAAGTTTGTTTTCTCTTCTTCTAGATGGTTTCACTCCTCTGATGCTGGCATCGTTCTGTGGAGGTGGTTTAGAGTCGGAGGTGGCAGAGGAGGATGAGAACGAGGAGTGTTCGGCCAACATTATCTCTGACCTGATCTATCAGGGTGCTTCACTCGCTGCACAGACGGACCGCACAGGTGAAACAGCGCTCCACCTGGCCGCTCGATACGCCCGCGCTGATGCTGCTAAGAGGCTGTTAGACGCAGGAGCCGACGCCAATGCTCAGGACAACACTGGGCGCACTCCTCTCCATGCCGCGGTGGCTGCAGATGCACAGGGCGTCTTTCAGGTAAAAACACAAGAATCAATCATCTTCTGCATCACTTATTTAGAACAAAGATGATAATATTGTTTTCTCTTCTTTGTCTAGATTTTAATTCGAAACCGGGCAACTGATCTAGACTCCCGCATGTACGATGGCTCCACTGCACTTATCTTAGCGGCCAGGTTGGCCGTAGAAGGCATGGTGGAGGAACTTATCACGTGCCATGCTGATGTTAATGCAGTTGATGAATTAGGTAAGTGTGTCTACAGCCAATCTACAGACCCTTGTACTTAATAAATTAACATTTACTAATTTTTGTTTGTTTTTTTGTTTTGTTTGTAGGTAAATCTGCACTGCACTGGGCTGCTGCAGTAAACAATGTAGAAGCCACTGTGGCTTTACTGAAAAATGGAGCAAATAAAGATATGCAAGATCTCAAGGTAAGGACTGCATTTGTCTCATGTTTATATATCCTTCATAAAACTATTGTGTCTAATAATATTCTTTCCACATTTTAGGAGGAAACCCCATTATTCCTCGCTGCGCGTGAGGGTAGCTGTGAGGCTGTGAAGGTACTGTTGGCTCACTTTGCAAATCGTGAGATCACAGACCACATGGACAGGTTGCCAAGGGACATTGCTCAAGATCGTATGCACCATGACATAGTGCAGCTTCTTGATGAGTACAACACAGTCAGAAGTCCTCAGGGCCATGGAGGAGCTGGACACCACCTTCCTGGAGGACACACACTGTCTCCCCTCATGTGCCCTCCAAGCGCTTTTCTACCAAGTCTGAAAACCACTCCACAAGGCAAGAAGAACCGGCGGCCAGGGTCTAAGGGCTCAAGCTTAGGCCAACACCCTAGTCTAAAAGAGTCTGTCAAGGCGCGCAATAAGAAGTTAACCTTAGATATGCAAAGTGCATTACTGGAGAGCTCAGTCACCCTGTCTCCTGTGGACTCTCTGGACTCACCACATGGGGGCACTAGCAATGCTGGCTACATTACTAACCCCACATCACCAGTGGCTATGCCTTCACCAGGGTTATTCCATTCATCCATGTCTGTCCCAACCACTCCTATGGTGCACAGCAATATGATCGATGGAGGAGGCCCCTTCGCAGTATCTCTGGCCCAGCTCAATGACCTGGGGGCTGCGATGTCCTTGCAGGGACGGGTCTCCATGGCCTCTGATGTGAACCATGGCTTTGTGCTGAGTTCAGGTCAGATGGGGCTCAACATGGGTATGGTCAGTCCAGTCAGTGTACCCTTCGACTGGCACAGTCGTATGCCTCCATCTTCACAGTGCGGACAGCAGGTTGTGAATCTGGTGCACAGCAGTCAAGCTGGTATGCATCCCCAGAGCCCTGCCATGCAGCCATCAAACCTGATGATCCACCAGCAGCAGATGTATCGCAGCTCCATGCTTCAGCCCACACCGGTGACCTCAACATCAAGCATCAGTCCAGTCAAACTGCCCTCCATCGCAGAGCAACAGCAGCTCATCAGTCTCACCACGTCCACGCCCCCAACACCCCAGACATCACAGCCCGCCCCCTCTTTCTTTCAACCACAGCCGCAGCAGATGTCCCAGCAGCCTGTGCAGCCGCAGCCTGTGCAGACGTCCACACCAGTTACACAGGTGCCACAGCCACTGCCCCCACAGGCCAGTGCAAGTACTGCAGGGACTGAAGACTATCCCACCCCTCCCTCTCAGCACAGCTACAGCTCTGCACTGGATGCAACACCCAAGCATTACCTCCGTTTGCCCAGCGAGCACCCATATCTCACCCCCTCCCCCGAATCCCCCGAGCCCTGGTCAAGTCCCTCTCCTCAGTGTGTCTCTGATTGGTCAGATTCGACCCCCAGTCCGGCCGTGGCTGGTACTGCCCAAACCCCAATTCCCCAAATCTCAGAAGCCAATGGGAAAATGCAGGTGTTTGCGTGAAGATGGCTCCTGTTTGAAAAGGACACTGGGATATAGTTTTGGACTGGCTCTTGGCCCGTCTGTGTTTATATGTGTCAGCCTGTTTCCAAGATTTTTATTGGATTTGGATTGACTGTATGTATTGTGAGGACCATCTGCTAATGGTTAAAGCAGAGAAAAAAAGTAAAGGGAAATGTGTGTTGTCTGCTAAAATAACAGGCAATTAATGAAGTAATTCTGTCACAGATGGACTTATTTTTTATTATAAAAAATATATGAAGAAACCCAAGTCTTTTATTTCAAAGACTTAGGAATGTTTTTCCTAAAACTAACATTAAAAAGTAGAGAGATAAAAAAGTAAAAATGTTGAAGGGAATTCATTTATTTTTATTTATTGTTTTTTTTTTTCTAAACCTCTTTTTAGGTGAATACTATCTTTCTGTGTCCTTGCACCCATTAACTTGTACCATTTACACTGACTACAATTACGTTTGAGCAAACATGGCATATGATGTACAAGGAGCATAATGTTTATTTAGGCCAGTTAAGTGAGAAAGGACTCTCCACCTGATTATATTTATTTAGGCCTAAACAAACCTGGCAAAAATGTTGACCAGGTTCTAGCAAATATATTAAAAGTAGCTGAGAATTAGTTATACCTTCTGACTTAACTGAACTTATTTACTTTCCGCATGAGTATTAAGAATGTACATCAGTGATTCTGAAGCACTTCGAGTGACCAGCCTGTAGGGTTCACGTGGGTCCAACTAGTTTACTACATTGCGTATTTATCACAAGGGTGGCGCAACTTTCCTCTCCACTTTTTCTAAGATGTAAACAAGAAAATGTGTAATTTAAACGTAGCATCTTATTGAGGGCTTTTTAATTTAGTCTACTGCCAGCCCTGATAACTGTTAGGTATGTATTTGTTCACTTAGCATTGGTTTCCTTACAAGATCAGCTTGTCACTGCCTTTTATACTTGTATATTTGTGAAATTTGTGGATACATTATAACATGCTCAGATGTACTAAGCTATACTTATCAGCTGCTATTTTATATCACTTTTCCTGCCTAAAGGCCGAGTCTGTCAAATGGAAACATAAGCCCACTTTATCTCCTTGTATGGACTAAAACTAACATTCCTAGATATTTATGGCAGTTGAGGGGCCAGGTCTGGTGGTGTGGTTGATGCTGGCCAGTGCAGAAGTGGTGGCCGCTGGTCGAGATCTGCTTATGCCCTGTCACTCCTGAGGGAGGGGTTTTATGGCATGCAGTGGGACAGTTCCTCTGCATCTACAGCAGCTGCAGTCCAGGGGCCATGAGGTCTGCTCTCAGGCTTATGGTTCAAAGTGTGTAAAGGAAACACTGCTATGTAGTGCTACATCCTTCACCTTTCAACATGAGTTTGAAAAGAGACTTCTTCACCCACTATCACTACCAGGGACAATGTCAACTTTAACTTAATAGCCATTATTTTTAGTAGTTTTCTAAACGAAATGAGCAGGACACCACTAGTGTTGCAACCCATCACAACCTTTAGTTGTGTCATAGACTGAGTTAGTCTTTTGTT
>JAVQKG010038723.1:0-26475 GCA_036025885.1 Hypseleotris bucephala
CAGTGCTTCAAGTTTGAGTGTAATCGGGCAAAGTATGTACAAGTTAGAGGCTGTCAAATATACCTGACTTCCCAATTTCAATCCAAAATGGCCGACATCCTGTTTGTCGTAGGGCGGGGCCATGATAATATTTTATGTTTGTCACGATGTGGAGAGTCACTGTACCAAGTTTCATTGCTCTCTGACAAAGGTTTTAGTTTATTTAGTTTATTATTTATTTGTCAGGGTCAATGTACCAAAACATTAATCTCACAAAGAGAAGAGATGCTTTGAACCAGATTTAGCTAAAGCTACTTTCCATCTGCAGTCCCCGGGCAAGTGTGCACAATACAATAAAACATTACAAAATTAACATTAATTCATTTATAAGATTAAAATTACTTAATCCTATTTAATATAAAAATATATTTGCTAAAATGATTGCTAAGCTTAAATTCAATTCCATTCAGAATACTCAATACAATTAAACAGTGAGCAATACACAATAAATATAGCATTAGGACTGATGTTGGCACAGTTGATTATTGAGAATATGCTCTTTTATATCTCGAGAAAATGTTTGCAGATGTGCAGACTGTTTCAGACTGTCAGGGAGCTGGTTCCACTGTTTGATGGTTTTGACTGAAAAAGCCAGAACATTTTTTCGGAAAATGACTCATTACTATTTATACATAGCCTATACGAGTGGCCCTTGACTTTTCCATGTTACGTTTCCAGGAATTAGAAAACCTCTGACTACATGGGTTATGTGATGCTCTCAAACAACCACGCGGGGGCAGAGTTGAATAGTGGCATTTTCTGTGTCTGAGAAAAGATTAAAAAAAAGTACGACCAAAGGTAAATTGATGGGATGTGGATTAGGAGATGAGTTGAAGTCCACAATTCACGATTTCTGTTCAGTTCCATTACTATTAGGGTCAGCAAATTGTATTCTATTTATAGCAACAAGACCGCACTGTTTAATGACCCAAAAAGTGTGCCTGGGTCAATTAGTCTGGAAGGGGCTGTAAAATGTAATACCTAATAAAAAAACTAATTCTTAATCGTCAGAATTCGTGAGTATAGCTCGAGAAGTGCTTATAATTGGGTGAATGGCTCATGTAAATCTGTCTGATCAGTAAATTCAACAGACGGGGATTAAGCGTTCAGCTGTATTTATGATAAAAGCATACGTCAGCAGATATCCACCCATTTCTGTGATAGCCAAAGGAGCAGCGGTGACAGAGGCCTGCGCCGGTCAGAGTGAATAGCCGCGAGGAGAGCTAAACTAAGCAGGAAGAGAAGTACAGCCTTCTCCCGAGCGACTGCCACGACGCTGACAACACGCTGCAGGCTCGCATATTAAGCATCCTATGCGATTCTGCTCAAGATGGCGGTGCAGGCTGCGGAGAACGAAGGGATAGTAAGTATTTGGGGGTTTGTGTCCAAACTGGATGTACAGAACATATGCTGGGTTTTAGTTTTGTGCGCAGCGGCCTGTTAATCTGATTTAAGCGCACCGTTATGCCTATTATCCGGCGCTTTTGTGGACGCCGCGTGCGGTTACAGGGCAAGGCTACTCCTCTTTCATCCATGGAGGAAGTAGGAAACCCAATACGTTTGTGTGTAATATTGTCTGCAGAATAGGCTACTGTATGCGTTCATTTAGGCCGCTCAGTCGTCAGACCTTTGATGGTGCGCAACAATGTTGCACCACATTCATGTGCGCCACGTACCATAAATTTAATATTTCAGCATTATTGTAAAATACCTAAGCCACCTTGTTATCAGTGGCGTCACTGTGTTTATAGGTCTGTAAACTCTATTAAAATATCAACAGTTCTTTTCGCCTAATTGTGTTGCTGAAGTGTTTGGACACAGATTGCATATTAATTTCTGCTACTGGTTTTGCAGAATGTGGAGAATGACCACCTCAACGACTCTCTGGAGAACCCTGGCATCATCTCTCCCGACAAGGATGATATAACACGTCTCTTAGTAAGTAACACTCACTATTTCTATAATCTTACCCCTGTTTTTAATTTAATGCATGGTCATTTTGCTTTATTAGACTGTGCCATTCAGTGGGCGCATCCGAGGTGGCATGCGTCCAGGGAAGAAGATAATAGTGATGGGTATTGTGGACCTGGAACCAGGCAGGTGAGATAAAGCTTTGACCTTATCAGCTCAGACTTATTTAAAACCGGTTTGTTCTGTAAGTCTATTCTTGCATGCTGAATGATCTTCGAGATAGGCATTTTTGTTTTACACCTATCACACTTACAAACACATGCATGACATACCAAGCAGTGCGTGGGCAGATTTGGAAAATGGTGACTTCTTAAGTATGCATAGACAGGGCGTTTCCTTGCCACTTGGGAGAAATGGGGGAGAGAAGTGGGGGCATATACCCATTGGAGTTGAGTTGTTTTGGGTGTGTCTTTACCCTACATGGAAACTTGTGTCATACTTGGCGAAAACTTCTTAATGACATCACTGTGCTCGCTGTTTAGCTGCAGGCACTGGATCTGAAGCAGAGGTCATGTGAATGTTTAGACCATGAAAAATACACTAGAGTTAAAAAATGCACAAACGATGAGGTGGGCTAATTATGCCCTAGTTTTTAGAGATTATATCCACAACTATTTATGAAAGAATTACTGGGATTACTTTATGCTCTTGTTTTGCTCTTACACAGCAGAAACAGAATTATGAATTATCTTGGATTAGCTTTTGTACATCTGACGTTCCTTATGTTGCCTTTGTTTGACTCGTTCCCAGCTTTGACGTGAGTTTGACCTGTGGACGAGATTCAGAGAAAGAGGATCCTCTGTATGATGTGGCTCTGAAACTCACTGCCCGCTTCAGCGAACGCAAGTTTCTGCGTAACGCCCGTGTGTCCGGCAAATGGACTGAAGAGGAGGCGTCTACTGACTACTTCCCATTCATCCCTGATCAGCCTTTTAGGGTAAAGTCTGTTTATTTTGTATGTTACGGCTTCTCCCCATTGTCCAAAGACATGCATGTGTGGTGAAGTGGTGACTCCATATTGTCCCAAATACATTGTGATTAGTTGTCTGTCTGTGTATTCTCTGTGTCAGCCCAGCGACTAACTGGTTATTGTCCAGTGTGCACCCTGCCCAAGTCCATAGTGCCTGTGATATGCTGTCACCCATAACCCCTAATAGTTGGAAGAACATGAGTGAGTGAATAAATTAATGAGTAATATTAGATAAATTTGGTACCTTTATACAATAACATAATGTTTGGTTTTACTGTATTTGGAAATTTGACAGTTTCCATCCAAGACCATCTCTGCAAGGGGCATAGTAGCTCTCACTGATAAACTGTAATCTTTAATTATTCAATACTACAGTCTTGGTGGGTCTCAACGATTCACTATAATTGTAGTCACATGGGACAATAACAGGGATTTCATATAACTTTTCTATGGTTGTTCAGCTATTTTGTTAAGAATAATGGAAATTGTCTTTTTGTTTTATACTTACAGCTGAATCAGTTTATCCTTCTATTAAGCAATGTGTTTTATTGTACATCATATCAATTATTTATAAAGTCTCTTCTTCAGAGTAGGTGGCATCAGCTGTGTAAGTGTGCAATAGTTTTCGGGGATGAACACAGCAGCTGCACATATGTAGGATGAGTAATGGTCACAAGACCGCAGGACTAACATCATATTCTGCTCTAATAATTCTGCGGCATATCTAAACTCCACACATGCTGTTCTGCTAAAAATATTTTCTACTGAAACCTAGTGCAATGTTTTCCTGTTTTTGTATTTGTTGTAAGATGGGGGATTTTCATGTATGTATTCACTTCTACAATTATTTTTAGTATGTATTTGTTGGTGGTTACATAATGTTACATAATGTTAAAGTTTTGATAGAGTCTTGTTTGTGTTGTTGTGTCAGTGTGACAGAGCAGTTTAGGGCTGACATGACAGTCAAAAGCTGCAGGCAAGAGATTATGGATTCATTTGTTTCCTAAAATTCCTTGTGAACTTATAAGGTATGTGGTAAAGAGCATGATACATTGTGAGTTGCTCTTTACCACAAGAGCAACTCATTCTGGTACAAGGAATTCACCTGTACAAATGACTGAGAAATGTTTACACTGCATGTGGGTCATAATGTGAAAAAATGATTGTTCCACTTTAGAGGCTCTATGATTTGTATGAAATACATCTTCTTGGAGGCATTTATAATAATGGAGACTTCAGCCTTATGTTAATATGATTTGCTGTGTCTAACTGCCTTGTTCTCTTTCTCATCTTTACAGATTGAGATCCACTGTGAGCACCAGAGGTTTCGGATATTTGTGGATGGACACCAGCTATTTGACTTTTATCACAAAGTAAAGTCTTTGCAGTCGATCAATACAGTACGGATAGATGGAGATCTTCACATCACTAAGCTTGGTTAACTTCCCTCTGAAGTCAGCTATACAAGTTGTGTGTGAAGCAAAGACTTGATCACAAATGCACACACATAAGGCTGTCACAACTTCATGATCATCATCATCATCACTGGTAAATGGTAACACTGCAGCAACAAAACAACAGTAGTGAGAGAACTTGTTTTTGTATATTTTTTGTAACAAATAGGGAAGTAATTGCTTAGTTGTTTAAATGGGGTTTGACCCATCTTCAGGTGTTTTCTTTGTGTTTAGATCAGGCCATTGTGAAATAGGCTGACTATATGTTGAATACCCAAAGTTAAAGCAGCAGTGTTAAAACTATTTATTATGCTAGATGAAAACATTGACATGATTGATTTGATTACATTTATATACTAGTGAAAGACCTTGCAATATTTAATTTTCTTATATGATGGGTATTTTGGAGTTATGCACAATATTAACTAGGCTATGCTCCGTTTTAAAATAAACCCCATTGATTTTTTTTACTCCTGCTAATGTACAGTATTTCCTCTCTGTAGGCCGATCCCATTTTCTCTTTTGGGTTTGTTCCAGTTGTCATGGTAACACGCTGCAGTCCCATCTCAACCTAAATTCCCCCAAAATGAGGATTATATCAGGCATTCCACGCTCTCTTTTCTCCCCTATTGCTTTCCCCATTGTGTTGCTCTGAGGTCCTATGTACTGACTCAAGCACACATGACATTGTTTACACTAGTGGCCGAAGTCAGTGAGGATTAGGTTTTCAGTGACTTGGTCAAACTGGATCGTGATCTTTGCTGCACCTACGTGTTTTTTATACAAACCTCAAGAACTAGCTTAAACAAGCTTTTACAGTGTACAGGTGTGAGCGAGTTGTTTTTGAAGCAGGATAAGCTCATTCATGCATTTTGAATGTATGTTTCTTGTAGCATAGAAAATGGAGAAGATCACATGGACCTTACACAAGGTCACATTTTGGTGGGTTGACTGTTCATTTTCGGACTCTCTTACAATGTCTTTTTGTGTTTTGGCTCATTTGGTTGCAGCTTCATGTCTTCATTTAGACATTTGTACAATACATTCCTTAACAGATGCAAAAAGGGAGGATTCTTAAATAGTATAAAAAATGGAAATAACTTTTAGGTATTTAGTCATAAGGTGCGTTTACAGTATTATGGCGTAGACAAGGAGGAACATTCACCACACTATTGTTAGGATAAAGGGATCTTTAGAATACCAATATTATCTTTAACAGGAATGATGCTAATTGGATACACTCTTTGTGTTGTATTCTAGATAAAGCAATGAAATTAATTTTTATTTTCTAACTTATACGTACAAACATGATCTTTTTGTATCTAGCTACAGCAAAGGCACAACATAATAAATTTATATAGTGTCGCCATCTCAAATTTGCAAATCTTTTTTCATATCCTTCAGAATCCACTTCAAGCGAGTATATACATTTTAATTTGTATTGTTTCCATCAAGTGTAGTTTGTATTGATATCTAATACCTTTTGGTCTTTTATTTATTTCTGCTGTGGTATAGTAGTGACAAACAGAACAAACAGAATTTAAAGAAAGAAACTCTGGGTAAACCCGATGTATCACAACTTCAGTATTGACAAATCTGTACAAATGGTCAGTGGTGTCAAGTGGTTTTGTTGGATAGTGTTTCATGTGCACTGCAGGTATATTTACCCGTGACTGTTCATTTGTTTTGGTACATTTTTTGAACAAACAAATATGGTTTGTATCCTACTTTGTTGGGAGTGAAATTTCTTCATTAAATAAGAACAATGTTTTTCTGTGATTGGGGGCCTGTCAGTGTTTTTGTTGGTACAACACCTCTGGTGCTGTGGAGCCTACATTAAACAGTGTTGTTTTCGGTACTTCTGAAAAATGTTGGAGAAGAACCAAGTAAACGTTTACAGACTATGAACACAAATGCACGTCTAAACTTGTGTACTAAGAATATTATGAGAACAGTTTATGGTTCTGGAACTAACAACCTGTTTATCTAACTTATTAAACATAATGAATGTCATTCCTGATTGTAAATGAGTATATCTTGGCTGAAGGCTTGTGACATAACATCAGTTTCACTATAGTATGGCTTCCCATTTGTTAAAGAAATTACAAAGTTTGCATAAAAACTGAAACACAAATAATTTTGTGAATGATTTACCACCCTGCTTTGGGCTTTGGTTGTGATTTTTTTTAAATCAAGCCAAAAAAGAATTGACGCTATATAAGGACTTGATTAAGAAACATTTGTGTTAAACTGTATGCAAAGCCCAGTTAAGATGTAATATAAGGAGAGTCTATGTGATGTGCTTTGGTCCGCTAAAAGGTGTCTGTTTTGGAAGTGGTTGTGTGATATGTATTGTCGTTTAAAACTGCTTTTTTAATTATAAACTAACAACTACTGTTTTTGGTTAACTGAAAGCCAAACATTTTTTTTTCTAGATCATTTATACATAATGTAAGGACCAGACATTTATATTAACTTTGGTTGCATTTTATTTACCACATAACTTTATTTAAAGCCTTGCATCTTGCCAGTCTTCATATAGGTCAATTCAATGCAGTTTCAGTTGCTGTCAAATTGTTCTGTAAAAACTAAGCGCTTTGTTCATAATGAGAAATATTGAAATGATAAATAATTAAGTTAGAGAACGAGAATTTACTATCTGATCTAACATGTCCAAATGCTTTACCCTCATTGTGCTTTTGTAAGAAATCTCTGAACTAATAAAACATCTTTCTCATCTTGAAACATGATGTTGTGCTATTTTTCTCCTTCTATAACTACAGATTTGTCTTTTTTAAATAGCAGAAATAAGTCTTTTGTAAATTGCCCCTGGACTATGACTAAAATATGCTTATTAAATAAATCAAACCTGCACAAAATGAACTAAAGTGGTCACATGGGTGTGCTCATTGCTCCCGGTAGGTGGAGATATTGCCCCGTGTGGCCGTGACCAACAACACCAAAGATCGTCTATTTTACACAGACGCACCACACGCTTTGACTGGACAGTGCCTTCAACAAACAGATTTGCCCGATTTCCGGTGACAGTATAGTAACCAGACGAAGTGAGAGCTCTTGAATTTTATCTTTATCGTTTTATACACAGCTCTGACAGACTGTACGCAGGCGGAATGATGAAGGACGATGGGGAACACGACTAATGAAGAGAAGTAACGAAGAGACAATCTTAGTGAGTATTTTTATATAAATACTAGCTCTGCATTGGCCAATAGCG
Source organism: Hypseleotris bucephala (assembly GCA_036025885.1). Taxonomy (NCBI): domain Eukaryota; kingdom Metazoa; phylum Chordata; class Actinopteri; order Gobiiformes; family Eleotridae; genus Hypseleotris; species Hypseleotris bucephala. The sequence continues at coordinate 7,670 of JAVQKG010038723.1, forward strand.
GCTAGTCTCTGCAAATAACTATGGTCAGGCATCATCTCTTGTATTACAGCTAGTTACTGGCTACCTACACACCCTAGCTAGCCCATGACAAATTAGCCATAACCTTTCACAATCCTTGACTTTTCACAGTCACATTTTGTTGTTTATATTATAATACAACTGGTGATGTGTAGAAATGGACTAAAAGGTTTTTAGATTTCTGCATTTTATATACCAAGTAATTTCAGAATAATTATTATATATTTACATATGACATGATAACTGCTGTTGAAAACAAATGCTTGTAATAATACATTTTTTGTTTTTTCAGATATATGTGTTTTATTATTGCTTTAATAACTGCGTGTGTGTTTAAAGTTAAGAGGATTACCCACGGCCTAATCTTAATGAAGTAGCCTTGCTTTGGTGATTCAGTTCAAACCTGCGTGTAGAGTTACCTGTATTGTTTACAGTGACACTTTGTTGTGGTCCTGTTTTTCCACTCATGAGTAATAACCTAATGTGACCAGTAAGATAAAGTATACTTAAACGTGTTTGTTATCATGCTATCAAGCAATATTCATTCATCACTTTTCTCTGTCCTACAAAGATAGCCAATGGACACTATGCCACAGCTCTCTTCATCCCCTCCACCACTGTCCAATGATAACGAGGGGACGGGTTCAGAGGAGGAAGAATTTGGGGATCTTTCTGCTGGTGCTGATGGCTCTGATGTCTCATCAATGGAAGCTCCATCCACCCTGGCCAAGGCCTCTCCAACTGTAAACCTAGACTCCAGTCTCTCTACCACCAGTACCCTTGACCCAGTCGAACAATCACAACCTATATCCACTGTGAACTTTAAGCCCGCTGATTACCAGCCAAGATTAGAAGATTCCTTGCACCTTAAAAATGGATATCCATGTTCTGATGGTGACCAGATGTCGGTACTGAATGCCTGCTCAGTTACTAATGAAACAGACTTTGCTGATTTCTCTGTGTTTGGTGAACAGGCAGCACATGCATGGTGTTGTGGTTTGGGAGGGGCAGAGTTTGGGGATGTCAGTGAGGGAGTAACCACACAAAAAGGACTAAGTGAGCACTTTGCCCCGGGTCAGGAAGTCATTTTAGATTGTGAGCCCAAATCTTTTACTTATACATCAAAAAAAGAAATTTGCACCAAAGTCAACCACTGTGAGAAGAAAGCTAAATCATCTCAGGATATTCAAGGCATGCAGCATTTTCAGATGGAAGGGCGTTATTTTGAGGATAAAACACTAGGCAAGCATGGAGAAAGTTATAAAGAAAGAAAACATACTTTTAACCTAAACTTTCTACGCATTTCAAATGAAGCAGAACAGACAGTGAGAGAAGAAAGGGGGAAAAAAGAGAAGAGTGTTTCCACTCTGTCTCAAGCAGCTAGATTATATGAGGGCAGTCCATCGTGTGACGGAAATTCCTCACAGGAAGAACCATCTGAAGATTTTGAACCAAATGTTTCTTCTCTTGCTTCACAAGATGATGGAACAGATACAGAGGATCAGACTGATGATGAAGAAGAACTGCGAAACTACAGGCTTTCAAGATCTTTTTGCAACAATGACATTTGTTACAGCCTACAAACAGCTGATTCTGATGTTGGTCTTTTTTATCATGAACAATCTCCAGCTCAGGAATCTTCTGCTACCTCCATTCAGTCAGAATGTGAACCAAATACAGAAGATGATGAAGCATTTAGATGTGTCAGTTTTAGGCCCCAAAAGGGCCAAGAACATGTCCAATTAGCTGAAGGAGAAGTACAAAGTCTAGCAATCCTTCCACCCAGTGACAGCTTTGCTGACTTTTGCTCAGCGTCCTCACAGGAGGATGGAGAGAGAGAGTGGGCGTTGTTTCAGGACCAGCCAGACAAGCAGGACGGATTTGGACAGCTTTCTGATTTAACAAGTGGTCAGGTTGGAAAATCTACTCAAAAAAAATTGTGGTCTTGTTGCAAAAAATGTCTAATGCATATGTTTGTGGAACAGGTTGTGCTCCAGTGTCAAGTTCAGCAGCTCTTTCAGGACAGTTTTCCTGAAGTTGTCTCAGCTGAGGATTGTGAGGATGCAGTTCATGGACTCCATGCTCTGCTTTTCCTAAAAAAGCAAAATGGCCACGACGGAGAAGAAGAACCAACACGAGGTCTTGACCATCAACGGTAAAACATATACTAAATTTATTACATTTCTATGTTTATGAGATGGTTTGTGTGTTACATGTTCATATGTCACTTTCTGAACATTTCTGAACAGTGTCATACCTGGTATGTGGTGGCCATCTCAGGACATGCACTCTGCCATTGGCCTCCAGTATCAGTGGAGTGGTTCCCATATCAACAAGAGTTTGGTAAAGTGCCTTGATGTGGACACAGGAAATATTGTGAGTGTTATTACTTATAAGCAAAGCAAACAAAAATAATCATGATAGATTAAGAATTTATTATCTGTGAATGCATTAAATAATGTATATATTAAAGTCAGTAATAATTTTATTTGGTTACAATTCATACTTATTTTAACATTTCTCCTCAAGGTGTTTATTGGAATAAAGAAGCATCCAGTTGTTCCTGCATGTGCATCCCATCTGGTATATCATCTTGTGTAGTATCATGTAGACAGACTTTTTATACTGTTTCAAAATTATAGATGGTGCTTTTTTTATAGGTTACCAGATATTTTCATTCTGACCTTGCTTAAACATAAGCACCACATTTAGTTTTTTTTTAATTTAATGTCTTAGAGATTGTATTATTTCACAATGCAGTCAGATCTCGTGTACCCCAAGCACACCCCAAGGTTGCAGATAACATTTTTATACTGGAAATAATGGGCTACCTTTGGAGCTCTTGATTAAGACAATTTTCTATCTACAGCATTTAAAAAATACAAATAGACTATTTCCAGAGACCTGTACTAAACTTGAGCAGCCAAAGCCATAGCACCTCTCAGGACTTTATGTTGCAGCTAAGCCCAACACTTTTAGAAGCAGTAGTGGGACAGGGTTTTGCAGCTTATTAGCATCAGTCTGTATTTTTTTTTATTAAACTGTAGGCTTAATTAAACTCTACCTTTTCTGTTTGTTTCTTATTCAGCATAAGTACCGCACTGACAAAAACCTACTTAAGAAAAGTATTTTTAACTGGTTGATTGAGCTGCATGCTTTTAGATAAAAGACCAAACCAGCTACCTCAATATTTATATTATTTTTATTTCTGTCACTGTAGTGTAGTGCATTTCCTCTGCTGCTTCTCTGGTGTCCCTCAAATCCTTAGATCCTGTTTGCTCCAGTACTTTTTAAAATAAACAGTGTTATGATGCCATAAGCCATAATTTTGTGTTTTTATAATTTGAAGGTTGAATCTAAATAATTTTTGTTAACACTGATTGAAAGGTAGCTTCAGATATATTAGGCAATCTGGGCACAGCTTTTGTTTGATTCAGCTATTTGGCATGCTAACATGTTTAACTGTATACATTTATAGCATGTGAAGAAAAACAAAAACTTCTACTAATCTTATACTGAATACTGTGGCACAAATTAATCATTAAAAAATGCCACATTAAGCCGTGGGGTTGTTAATTGGAGTACATTTTATTATTTACCCATAACAGAATCAAAACACAGTGTTATAGAAGTCTCTAATTCAATGGCTACGAGTGTAATAAGCTAAAGTCTACAGCAGAGGGCAGTATCTGATTCTCCATGTGTTCTGAAAGCTTGTGCGTGTACCATGTACTCCAGATCAATGGTAAATTGAAATGCATTTGTTATTTGTAAAGCCTCTGCGAGGTGAGAAACACAAATTGATTAGGCTATAGCCTAAATATATTTATCGACAATTGCTCTCTTCTTTCTTTAGTTTTTAGCACAGGAAACAGTTCTGTTGGAGTTGTGCCTTTATTTCTTGGACTTTGGACCTAATGTTTTGTTTTAAAAATGTGTTTTTATTTATGTGATGCTGTAACATCCTTGTAAATATGAAAATAAATCTGCAAATCTATTGCTATTTGTGCTGTGTGTTTTTTTTTTTTAATATATTTCTTCAGAAAGTAAAATGCTCCTACAGTTGTTGTCTTGTGATGAAAATCCTGGTCCTGAGGAGAACACATTCTGCAGCAACACCCCCACAGGTCAGCAAGCCTATGTCCCAAGAATAGAAGCTTGGCTAAATTAACGAGGTGTAGCCTCAAGCAGGGAAGGAAAGATGGTCAGTTCTTGGTACTTCACTCCAACGTACGAAATGCTTTACGTGTTTTGTGTTAATGTTTGGGGGGTGTTTAACCAGTCTTTCTGCAAGCCAACATACTCATGTTTCAGTGCAGTCACAGTGCAGTAGTTAGTAGTTAAAGGCAAACATGCACAATTACTTTAAAATGACTAAAATATAACTCCCACACGCGCGTTGTTATGTGTGGTATATGGTGATGTGTTGAACATCTATGTTCTTATCAGTATACTTATTATAATTGACCAAAAATCTAAATCCCTCACATAAGATTACTCGACCGGCTGACTGAGCACCGGATGCGCACCCTTCCCTTCCTCTCTGCCGGGTTGCAGTGTCTTCCTTCCGGCTTGTTGAAGAAAGTTGAGGGAGGTTCAGCGGTAACTGGGCTTTTACACAATGGACAGCCAGGGAAGGAAAGTGGTGGTTTGTGACAATGGGACCGGGGTACGTCTGCCGCTTTTCATACACGTTTTATCTGTCTGTTTAGAGTTTTATCCGGGGCGGTTTTCGTGAACGGTTTGGTTGAAACAGGAAGTAGGGTTGCTGTGCTAGCGTTAACTGGGTGTGTAGCAGGTTAGCAAGTTAGCTGCATTTTCATTCATCCAGACTCGACGTGAAACCACAGCCTTTGGCGTTAGGTGTTTATTAATACAGTGAAATATTATTGTTTAGATATCCACCTCCTATCATTACATACATTTGTCCATGTTGCAAAAATATAGCTCCTCTTGTAAAACTACGGCTGTCATGCTAAAGTAGTTAGCGGCTGGTTGGCCATTTTTATGCTCGGGTTTAACAGCTGGCTATCTGGGATTGTCTACAGCCAGGCCACTGTTATGCAGGAATTCAGTTTGCACTGATAGTTAATGTGAATTTAAGAAATTTTATAATTGATCTGAAGTTTTAATTTTCATTTTAGAGATTTAAGCTGCTTTCTGCATGATAGCCAGGCCATGAGAGCCCATTGCTAATTGAGGAAATCCTGACCACTTTTTATGTTTTCTCTATCCCTTGTGCTTAACGTTGCAAAAATAATCGAGGATAATGCTCTGTATTTTTGTTTCTGACTGGATCTTTACGCATATACAACATGCTTTAGGGGTTACGTGAAACCGCAGCACCAAAGTCAGCGCTACCCGAGTGTGTGTTGTATTATGACATCCTTATCACACCAATACCTTGATTAAAGCCAAAAGGGTGCCCACAGCATTATGGACATTTAAATTCCGGTTCGCAACCTTCTAGTTTTATGATTTTACTGTTGTCGGTATCACTTTGCTGATGCCCTACGCACTATGTTTGCCGTAGGATAATAATGCACTGATTTTATTAAAAGACTTTGAGGCGTTTTTGAGAAACTTACTCAGCAGAGAGGATGTTTGCTCAGCAGTCATGACAAAAAGGCTAAATGAGTTTTGAGGGAGAATAAACAGCTTACCTTTTAGTCAGAAGGAAGTGACACAGTGTAGCTTGCACCGCAACTTAGGAAAATAGTATCAACAGTGCTGTTTTACATGCACATGGAATATAAGCAAAGTAATTGGTACGCTAAAGCGTGCTTATATTACCATACACCATTAGATTACTAACTCTATATTAGAACATTTTACACTGTCATCTTAACAATTTGGGTCTATGAACATCTTAAAAAACTGGGCCAATAAATTATTTCTAATTTAATGTAACTATCTGCCTTAAAAGTGCTGGTTATCTGGACATGTTTTCTTATCACTTCATCTTTCCCACTGTCCTTGTTTCTCGTTTTTAGTTTGTTAAGTGTGGCTATGCAGGCTCAAACTTCCCAGAGCACATCTTCCCTGCACTTGTTGGGAGGCCCATCATCCGCTCCACAGCCAAAGTTGGAAACATCGAGATTAAGGTAAGCCTTTGTTCTCAAATGTTTTCATATGGAGTGTTTTTCTCTTTGAAACTGGAATATTAAGTTATAATATCAAGATTTATGTCTGGCGGTTTCTTTTTAATTTCACACATGCCTATCTATGTCTTTCCTGTCATTTTTCTATTTTGTTTATTTTTTTCAATGTCTGCCTCCTTTCTTTATGTTTTGTTCCCCCATGATGAAGTAGAATTCTCAGAAGATGGTAAGTTCAGGCTGGTGTGCGCCTCCTGTCCTTGCCTGCTACAGGAAGTTGCTAAGATTTGATTTTATTACTTTACTTATTTACTATTTACTTTGAGAAATGCAGTATTCTTTATGCTTTTTATCTTGTGTTCCTTTTAATATTTTTTACCTGTTATCTATATTTCTAGTCAAAAGTTTTTAAATTAGTCGTGTGTTTGCAAATAACACTGTTCTGTAGATGCCTTGCACTTTCAGGTTTTTGATTGAAAGGGCTGTTGTATAGTATTGTGAACTAGCTGCTGTCTTTGAATAACAAAACGACTGTATTCTGTACAAGATGCATTTTCCCTAGTCTGATCTGTTGGTGCATCCCAACAACACAGACACGTTATAATTTAAAATCTCCTAATGATTTATGTTCGTATACCATTTGATGCATTGTAAAAGGCACCCATACTGGGGATGCATGGCAGACAGATGAAAGTGGGAGACGGAAGCACATGTGCTTTTCTTTTAACTTTTTTATTGATACCATATGAAGCCTCTACATTTGACTGGTACTTTGTTAATGCCAAAGCACACAGGATGAACTCATAAAATGGCTGTCTTCAATGGGCTTTTGATGTTTCCAAGTGGAACATGAGATGCTTGACTGTGTGGCTAACACTAAGCTCTAACCCAGCAATGTTTACATTTTCATGCTTTTTGCATGTAGCTAGTCTGAATGGTGCTAAATGTGTGATTACTGTAGCTAGAAATAATTTGGAGTGTTTTAAAGAGTGCGTGCATGGAAAGCAATCTCTTTGTGCATGCTGGATGATTGGAGTCTAGACATGTATGGGTCTAATCTAAGATTCTCTGGAAGTTTTATAGCTTATACTGTAATACTTCTGTGTGTGGGCTCCTTTTTATTTCATTATACCAAAAGAGGGTAAATTAATAGTGTTAGCAGTGGAAAACTGCACACTGAAAAATGCTCAAATAACCACTCTTTTGGATCTGGTTTGACACTTTATTTTCCCTTTTCCTCTAGGACCTTATGGTTGGGGATGAAGCCAGTGAACTCCGCTCCATGCTGGAAGTTAACTACCCCATGGAAAATGGTATTGTCAGGAACTGGGATGACATGAAACACTTGTGGGACTACACTTTTGGTCCTGAGAAGCTTAACATTGACTCCCGTAACTGCAAGATCCTACTCACTGAGCCTCCCATGAACCCTACCAAGAACCGAGAGAAAATCATTGAGGTATGCAGTGCCACATAATCTGCCTAGTACCTTGTATAGCTATATATTAGTCTCCTTTTCATATGGCCATGATGTGATTATGATAAATTGTTTTTGCTTATATCTAAACATGTATTGTTGTAACCATCCATTACACTCTTAGTTAAACAATCTTTTTAATTATTATATAGGTAATGTTTGAGACCTACCAGTTTGCAGGAGTCTACATTGCTATCCAAGCTGTGTTGACACTGTATGCTCAAGGTAAGGGGCCTGTTCATATGGCATGTTTTGTAAATGTAAGATTAATTTACTGTCTTTTGCTATTTCTGGAATGAAAAGCATTAATGTGTTTTCTCTATTACATTATGTTATACATAATTTTAATGCTTGGTCTTCAGGGCTTCTTACCGGCGTGGTGGTGGACTCAGGCGATGGAGTAACACACATCTGTCCTGTGTACGAGGGCTTTAGTCTGCCACATTTGACGAGACGCTTGGATATTGCAGGCAGAGACATCACTCGCTACCTCATCAAGGTGCCTACACAGTAAAATAATAGTTGATAATTGTAATGAGTTTCCCAGTTAATCTTTTTATTTTACATCCTTGTGTGCAGTTGTTGTTACTGAGAGGGTACGCCTTCAACCACTCTGCAGACTTTGAGACTGTTCGAATGATGAAGGAGAAGCTGTGCTATGTTGGCTATAACATTGAACAGGAGCAAAAGCTTGCACTGGAGACCACAGTGTTGGTAGAGTCTTACACGGTAATTACTTTCCTTGAGTTCTGAGAATAACCCCTGTTTATAGTAGATCTGATTCTTGACTTGTGTGCACCCTCTGTGGTAACACTTGTCTGGACTTGCCATTTCTGCAGGTGTAGAGCCTGTTTTAAATGAGCTCACCCTTTAGTATATTATAATGTTATGCTGCCCTCCAATGGACAGTGAAATTGTTGCCCATATCCTCTCATTTCATGGTAACCTTAGATGCCACTGCAGTACTGCTTACTTCCTTAATGTTCCTCAAGTTTTTTAAGGATGCAATAAAAACATGATGTGTTAACTTTGTTTAACACAGTTGAGAAAAGTCCAGATGAACAAAGTCATTGCCAGTCTAGTTTTAAGATTCACATTCATATATTTTTGACTAAACTGTAGCTGTGGAGCTGTCATATATTTGGTTTGGAACACAGCTAAACACTATATTTCTAATTTCTGTGTTTAGCTGACTACCACATGGCAATTGGTAGCTACTCCTTCAGGACAGGGCAGTGCTGCTGACTAATGTTTTTAAAGGACTCAACATATGGGGTACAGTGCTGCTCCACCAGACTTGGTTTTCTTTCCAAAGATGTTTTCCGTACTGAGAGAACCACAGAGTCTAAATGCAGATGCTGAAGTCTGTTTTAGTGCACGCCTTGGTGAGCACATGTTGTGTCTCTGTGTGCACTATGACCATGTGTGTTTGGATTTGTGTAGATATGTGAACATGTATGTGTAGACACTGCATTGTGTGTGTGTGTGTGTGCTGAAACAAGGAGGCCAATGTAAGTGTGGCTAAAGGGCAGTGAACTGTGTGTTACATCATTTCCTGTGTAGCCACTCTGCGGCGGTGGCTGGGCTCAGCTTCCTCCCACTGCCCTCTGAATGAAGCCCTTTATAGTAACACACGCACATGCATTCACCACACAGTCTAGTCTGTAAAGCCTTATAGTATGAATTTTATTTACAAAAGTTTTATAATATTTGCCAAACAGAAATCCCTCTCGGCATTAATTTTTAGTCTTTGACAATAAAAACAATGGGGCCTTTTGTACACAGCATTTAACAGTAAAAGTCAGTTTTTTTTTTCACCAGTATATATTAATTTACAATCTCTTTTCTTTCCTTTTTCATGTCCTCCTTCCTGCTCTGCAGCTGCCAGATGGTCGTGTGATCAAGGTGGGAGGAGAGCGCTTCGAGGCTCCTGAGGCGCTCTTTCAGCCTCACCTCATCAACGTGGAGGGAGTCGGTGTGGCTGAGCTGCTCTTCAACACCATCCAAGCTGCCGACATAGACACTAGGTCAGCACAACATGCTTACCTTAGCCAGTTCTCAGAAATGGAAGCTGTGGTGTAATACATTATAAAAAGTGTAATTAGTACCTTTATGATATTATTGCATTAGTTTTATTTTTCACTAAAATATGCTGTACTTTGTGGTGTTTAAAGTTTTTCTTGCTCATTGTCTTTCTAATTCTTTTAGGCCTGAGTTTTACAAACACATTGTGTTGTCGGGAGGATCCACCATGTACCCCGGCCTGCCCTCACGACTCGAGAGAGAGCTCAAACAGCTTTACTTGGAGCGTGTACTCAAAGGAGATGTAGAGAAACTTTCAGTAAGATAACAATCATTACCTAATTGCCTACTGTAGTGAAAGATATAAAAGTATATAATTGTGTAAAATAAAGCAGTGTTTGGCTATATTTCCACTTACAGTAGCCAATATTCAGGTTATTTGCCTTGATGCATAAATAGTGATGATTTTAATTTTGAAAGGTGCAGTATTAAGTTCTGCTTAGAATGTTGATGTCTGTAACATTTAATAAGAGTACCATATGACAGTACTCTGTAGCAGAGGAAGCTGTGTGCACTGTCCACCACCAGGTGGGGTCAGATCCCAACACACTGTTTCATGTTTTTTTTTCAGTATAGTCTATTCCCTTTAACCACTATATGATTATTTATTTATGTGAAACTAAATTATTTAAATAAATACATGTATTACCACGTAAGATTAAAATTATTTGAGAACAAATATTGTGATTGAGAAGACAAGATTTTTCTTACATTAAACCCAATAATATAACTATATGAGATTGACTTCATACGTACACACAGAATGATGCCAGGCTTACCCAAATGGATGTTTGTCAGGATATGAGTTAGACCTTTGATTGTTTTGTGTCTCGTTCTGTAGAAATTCAAGATCCGCATTGAGGATCCTCCTAGACGAAAGCACATGGTGTTCCTGGGGGGAGCCGTGCTGGCCGACATCATGAAGGACAAGGACAACTTCTGGCTCACCCGGGAAGAGTATCAGGAGAAAGGAGTCCGCGTGCTGGAGAAACTAGGCGTCACCGTCAGATAAAGACCACACAGACACACACAATACAACACAATAAACAACACATCACACACACCTGACATGAACACATCTCACCTCACAACCATCGCAGAGTATATATCTATTCACCCTCATCTTGGGCTCATAGTATCCCCCAGACATTGGTGGGAACAAGGCCTTCACTTTCCTGCACCTCTCTCTCCTCTGTCCCTCCTCTATCCTAGTTTGGGATTGGCTCACGCTTCCCTTGCAAGCCCTCAGAACCATTCTCCATGTTTGCCGATCACACTCAAGCCTATTTCTTTTGTTTTATAGTAGGTTTAGAAGGGCTATGGTTGCCCTGCTGATGTACTTTGGAGTCGGATATTTATGTGTTGTGGTGATGGTTAAAACCAGTGCAGGATGTTAAGTTGGATGTTCACTCTGCATGTTTGCCTACCACTTACACACACAGACAGACAACTATTATTTGTTTAGAAAATAAAGTTTGGGAGGTAAACATCAGATGCATCAACCACTGCATTATGAGAAAGTGAAGATTATTGAAAATAAAAAATATAATTGTGGATAAAGTAATGTAGAGCTATAAGGAAAGTGTCAGTAAGATCACAATCAGGGTCCACATCAAACAGCCACGGGCCGCTCTCAGCGTCTGTTCAAGTGTGCTGATCACATTTTTATGTCGGTTTTTATAAATGATATCATGAATTTTCTTGTGGGAGAGGGACTCTTTTTTGCTTTCTTTTTGGGTTCATGAGTTTATATCTTTCAAACTGATTTTCCATGACATTTTGTTGCTGTGCACTATTACCATTGTAAATGGAGTACATTTATGTAACAGAAGTTCCTCCAGGTTTTTAATAAAGAATTGATTGTTGAATTAGAAAAGGGACAAATCCACAAAGCTCTGAGCCCTAACAGCTGTGCAATGGTACGTTGGGTTTAGGGACAGTGAGTTTGGTTGTGGATATTTTCCATTTGTACCTTTTCAAACTGCTTTGTTTTGCCTCTTCTCTGGGTTATATCTTGTAACGGAAGAAGTTGGTGCAAGCACTTGTCTCTAAATCACAGAATGTGGCACCACTCTAGTTTCCCATCTACTTCTTTACATCGACCAAAGCATGGAGGCAGGCACTGTCTAAAGCGTTAAATCTATCCAAATTGAAGCGCGTAATGCCACAAAACAGTATTCTGTGTCTTTAAATACTGTGTAATACTGTCACTTAACCTAGTAGTTTCCCAGTCTTAAATTCACCAACGGTTGGCATTATGCAGACTGGAGGCACTTCTTTTTTGAGTAAAACAAATATATATTTTTCCTTTTTCCATTGATTGTCTATCCAGTGCCAAGTGCAGTTAATGTTAACTGGATCACTCTTGTTTGTCTGTCTTTATTTTTTTGTCTTTTTTTTTTAATTTTGTTGTGTTGTTCATAGCATAACTGCCTAACGCTGATTTAAATAAAGAAAAGTGATTTATAAGGATTTCTGTGTAGTATCAATCGTTTTTGTTAACTTCGTGTATCAGTTTTAGTTGTGTTTTTCTAGTGCTTCCAAAGAAGAGACGATTGAAAAACGTACAAAAACAAAACAAAAGGTTGTCAGGTTATTGTGAATGGGCCACACAGGAGGATTCAACACTCGCTAAAAGAGGAAGCGGAAATGGAACGGTGGCAGAGGACTGGCGCCACAGGAGGAAGAGGCTCCGTTTCCGATCCTGAAATAAAGGTCGCTCCAGACTTTTCCGGGCGGTTCCATTTTAATCCTTCTGCTCCGGACACTTCCCCCTTGACCCTGAACTGTTACCTTTCAAGTATTTGAAGTTTGCATCGCATTTTTCCAGTGCAGAAACAGGTGAATAATACCAACTGGAATGTGAACAGATCGAAGTGTTTAAATCAACAGACACTGACTTGCTGTGCCTCTTGTTTGTACAGACTAGTGCATTAAACAGTTTAGATTTTTGAAAACCATGAAGTACATTTTAAAACAGGCAAAACTGTGTAAAGTATAGGTTCTCAAACTATGGCATGTGGGCTCTTTGGTGGTACCAGGTTATGTCCTGCTTAGTCTTAGTTAAGTGCTATGCTATGTTTTAGACCTGGTATAGAATCGGTTCAGAAATGGATTGGTCATGCTTTATCAATTTGGACATGATTTACCTGGTTTAGTTCTTGATTATACCTGATATAAGACATCACGTAGTCTTGGTTAAGATGTGGGTTAGTCCTAGGTGGTACTTGGGACATCAAATATTATCTGAGGTGCTACTTGGTGTAACAAGTTTTAGAATCACTGGTTTCACTGGTCAAAGTTTTCTAATGCTGGGAGTAGAGTAATTTATCCTTAGTATTGATGTATAGTTTATCTCAAGAGTACAATTAATTGGTGAAATCCTAAACAAATTACACACTTAAATTATCTGCCCCTGTATATGCCCTAAATCTAAATAGGGTCAACAGCCAATTCAGATCTTAAACTGAACCACAAGACACAAAATAGTCAGGTTGAGTAACCACATATTTGTAAAAAGAATCAGATCATTAAGCTTTTTACATGTAGGTGACGAGTTTATGGTGTTTGGTGTATAGAACAAATCAGAAGACATGAATCCTGAATAAAGAATACATTAAACTATAAATCATGAATTTGAAGATTGTAAGACACATTAAAACATTGAGCTGTCCAGGGCAAAGGCAGCTCTCTAAACTTCAGGAGGAAGTGAGTGGCAGTGCTGTGTGCACCCAAAGAGGGCCAGACTGACCCCATTACAAGAGCAGATATGCTAAATGTTTGCACATGTGGACTGGGATGCTGTTTAAAGCTGTAGAGCTGCTTTGCAGGCCCCCAAAAGCCCTCGGGACCTTTTTCTTCTCTACCCCCTCCTCTGTTGTGCTCCATCATTATCGCCCACATGCTTTTCCAGAGACATTCTGAGTGAAACAGCTCCACGTCTTCGATGGCTATCACATGTTCCCGCTGAGGAGAGAGGCAGCAAGCGGAAAAGCAGAAATCAGACAAAGAGCTGGAATTTTACTAATAAAAACTCGCCGTTAAGGTTTCACTATATAAACATTAAGTGTCCACGGTGCTGTGCAAATGTTTTAGTTAGGTTTGAAGAATTGCTGCTAGACAAGCAGCTTTTAAAAATTTTCTAAAACTTTTTGTTTCATCAATTTAAAAAATACAATATGAGCTTCCAGAAGAAACTTTTAAACCTAGTCAAGTCACCACATCAAAAATACTTTCCCTGCTTTCTTTGCTTATTTAGAATATTCAGCACTTGCCTAAAACACTTGCAGCATTATACAGTAAAGGACAACTGAGAAAGACATAAGGCCCACAAAGTGTCACTGTTTTGTCTCTTTATTGGAGGTGGAAAGTAAGACACACATTTCACTGTTTTTCTCAAACCTGGCCACTCTTCAATATCTACAAAGTACTTCCTGTTCCTTCTTCAAAAGCAAGAGCTACATCCATCGTACATGTTAGAACGTTATTTAAAAAAACAAAACAAAATAGAAATAAAAATGTACAACATACACTTGATATATATAATATAATTTTGCTCTTTTTTTACAGAGGTAAAAATACTAAGCGTAAAAAATGGGTCTAATTTTCAATACAGGGAGTTTCTTTATTTTCGTTTTAAATACACAAGAAGATAAAGAGGATGCGTTCAGGCACTTGTAAATGGCTCTGACTAGAAGTAGACACACACACAACATGACAACCAGACAAGATGGCAAAGTTACAGCCAAGCATACACTTTCTTTAGTCTGATGGGTCCCTCCCGGAAAACCTCACAGGATCTTATACTTTAGATAGGTGTTAGTAAGTGATAGCATATTCAGGATGTCCCAGAAGCTTTGCATAAAACAAATTGCAAAAGGGGAGGAAATGTATGTGGCATTAACAGCAGGCACACGCAACAAGGATGCTCAGATGACTAGACAAGGCAGGATGCTTGAAACAGACTTTGAAATAAAGGAAAAAGGACATCCTCAAGCATTCTGTATTTCACCTAGAGTCAATGACAGATCCTTGGCACTATAGTGTAAGATGGATGTTTTGTGAATGATTTCTTTAAGCTTGTTGGTATGTAGGATCAGATGTAGAGAAAAAAATGGATGGTTTAGTGTTGTGTTGGAGAAAGAAAGTGACATGTGGCTTAGAAGAGTGTATCACTCTCCCATGTCTGTAATACAGTGAAGTCAATCTTAATGCATTTTGGGTATGTTGATGATTTTGCACACATAGAGCAAGGAAAAAAATAGATCACACAGCTGTAGTTTTAGCTATCTTTCAATAAAACAGATACAATTGAGGAAATATTAAATATTACATCAAGGTCATATGATGTAAGCACTACAGTAAAGTGTTTTGGCAAAGCAATGGTTAAGTATTATGCCTACATTTTAGTTTGAACAACAGCAGCCATGTTTGATTACAGATCCTTCTATAAAAAAGTGAATGATTGGTTTCCGTTTTTGTTGTTTACCATATGACAACGACAGAATAATCACTAGCAATGTGGTTTTATACCTGAGGTCCGAACAATATAAATGTTAGTTTTACCACAGTTTTCGGGGTGATTTGAAACATTTGTTGGCAGCAGATTTGGAGAACACTTTCAGAATACTGTACTGTGATTGGTCAGCTCTACTAAAGGGTGGGACTCAAAGAAAGAAAGTGATTGTACATCGCAGGCAACTGGATTCCTTATTCAACACACTCAATGTATTCAGTATAAAAATAGTCTAAAACATGCTTTGACAGTGTTATGAGGCTGATTGCTTGGAGCCTAGACCATTGTATCTGACATCTACAGAGGGCCTTGGGGGGTTTGAAGTTGAGTTTGAGCATCTCATCCTCTTGTTTTAAGGCAAAACAGGCACCAATTTCAAAATGATAACCGATTGTTCAGTCTTTGCATCCTAACATGACATTATAGACCAGGTTTCTGCTTGTATTTGTAAATGGCGCATTTGAATTTACCAAGGTACATTATATTGTAAAGCCCAAATACTGATCTAAACGCAATATTCTGTCTAGGCACAGTTTGAAGAGGGAGACGGATGCTAGCGGTTTACATCACAATTTGAGGCACCGTCTGTAGTGAGGGTTCGGAATTGGTAGCCAGCGTCATTTTGCTGGTCTTTTTTTTCTTTTTTGAGAAAATAAATAATATAAAACACTACTCTTTGGGATTTTAGAGGATTTAGATGAGCAGAGTACCACACATCTTTCACCAAACACAGTAAATGTTGGTGGCAGAGAGTAATGCAAACTATATACATGGGCTTATATCAATGCAGAACAGACAAGGCCTCGGCGTACTTACATTCATACATCCACAAACACACACACTGTTGCATACACACTTAGAGAGGTGTAGTGTCAGACTTTTCTTCAAGCTGGAGCTGAGCTGGGCGGGCCATAGTATTGGAATAGAATATAAATAAAATGGCCGTCTTTGACGCCAAGTCAGTGTACAAAGTATAAAGTACCTGCATTTGTTATACATGACATATGTCAGCTATAAAAAAGGCCCCCCTGAAAAAGAGCTCTCTCATTACAAACAGAGCATGAAGTGGCCAAGTGGAGAGCTGAGAGAACTGTCTGCCTGTAGGGGGAGCTTATCTTCCCAGGCTATTTAGAAAATGCACCAACTGCTTTTTTGGCTTATTTCAGTGTCTGGAATATGTAAAGAAACCCAGAGAAACCAAGGCAAGAGAGCGAGCAGCCATTGAATTTTGTCCCCACATATGTTCCCCATCCTTCCATTTCCCTGTGCTTGCGTTGGGTAGTTTGTCCTCTAAAAGGTTTCCAAGTGCGGTGGTTCAACTCATGGCCTTGTGACGGCCTCCGCAGCAGCCACATGTAAGCCCCGCCCTGTGGCAGGCGTGGAGAGGGGGGTACAGGCAGAGGCAGGGTGCCACTAAGGACAAGGCGAACAGGGCTAGCCAGCGCGAGCCCACCCGGCCTCCACCGCTGCCCTCGCTCCCATCACAGGAGCAGGGGTCACTGTAGTCCCCCTCTGGGTCTGACATGCAGTGGTACAGCATCGTGTCTGCCAGCCACATGCAGCTCACCCGGCGGATGCACACCCGCACAGGGTCCGGGGCATCCTGGCACCGGCCTCTCCGGTTTTCAGAAAGGTAAAAGGCCTCACCGCAGTGCTCACACTGGGCACGGTCCATGCCATCAGACTTCCTCCCCTTTCCACCGTTCGTGGAGGGGGAGGAGCCTGGAAGGTAGGGGCGTGGCTGAGTGGAGACCACAGGAGAGAAGCCATGGTGACAAGAACCACCGTGGCCCTTATTAGGCAAGGGTCCAAGGGCGGGGTCAGAGTCTGAGGGAGACAGGGCCGGGGCGAGGGGGTAAGTGTAGTAGTCTTTCTGTGTCTTGGCAAAGTCCACATAGGACTCAGAGTCTTCCATTTGGATGAACTTGTCCCGTACTGTGGCATGCCGGTAGTCCTCATAACCTGTTAGCCAGGAGCGCTCTGACCGGCTACTGTGAAGACGATCTGTTGTCTGCTCCCAAGTGCGTTCCCGAGGGTTAATGCGAACTATTTCCTCATCCTCCTGGAAGGTGACACGGCGAGGAATCCGAGACAGAGGCTGCAAAACAAAGGTCACTGCTTTAGTCATCTGTTGCACTACACATAAGGTTATAAGTAATGGGACAATATATTATGTTTTTGTCATGATTATCTTGGTCATAATAAATGTCATTTAACAATAATGTCAAAATAATTAATAAACAATGCTCAAAAGGTCTTAAAATGCTGGAATCACAACAGCATTTAATTGTAGGCTAAAAGTTATTTTTTTGATTGCATAGTTCTCAACTTATAGTTAACTAAATATTCCAAATGACCTACAAGTAAATGACTATTAGTGCAATGAACTATCAAAATAATAAAAATTGCCAGAATAAATTAATTGTCAGTGTTTTTTGTGATAAATGATATGATTGTATATAGTCCCAGTGCTTTACACAGCAGAGTGCTGTACTGTACCTCTGCTTTTATTACAATTCTTTACAAACACTATAGAAATATTTTCTGCTAGTGCTAGTAAAACTATTGAGGCTTCAAAACCCTCTGAAATGGTCTCACCTGTTCCAGGAAGTAGTGGTCTGAGAGGCGATAGGGGTCATGGAGGTCATGGCGAGGGTAGTCATGACGATGTCCCAGCATGCACCGGTGTCTCTGAGGAAGTGGTGAAGACTCGAACGGCTGCAGGGAAATCTCCAGCTTTTGAGAGGAGTTGGATGAGCTGTCTGTGGCGTTCTGTGGGACACAAACAAACACAGGATGCGTTTTGATTGGATACGCCAAACAAATACAAGGTCTGAGAAGACGCCATGATTGGACAAACAAAAAACAGGAAGCAGTGGCGCAGCTCTGATTGGGAAAAACAGGAAACTTGAGCCATGTTTTGCATGTGATGTTACATTTGAGGAAGAAGCTGTTCTCTTAAGTTACAGGGAAGATAAAATGAAATAGTACAAGCCACACACAGAAACCACAGTATCACCTTTTTTGGCCCCACCTCTGGGTCTTCCCTTGTGCACACATCCTCCTCACAGTCTCACTTTCCACACATCCCTGTTTTGTCCATTTCCACAACTTAATTTTCATATTTTCAGTCTGCACTTATCCTGTCCCTTTCCTGCCATGAGCTGTCAGTATGTTTCTTCAAACCTTGCCCGGGCTGCAGACAGTCAGACTGCCATGTCGCTTTGAGACAGACAAGATTTCACCACACACTGTGGGTCAGGCTCCGGGGGCCTCTCTGAGTGGGCCAGCTGACAGGCAGGTCTGCTCATGTCCCGGTGCGGTGTATGCGATATTACCAATTAAACAGGTGCACGGCTTGTTTTGTTTGTACCAAAATCGGGTTATGTTACAAGTAGCATATTAAGCCTAGTACATTTTTGCATTTCCTTAGTCAGTCTAGATCATCATCACATACTGTATGTTTTGTTTTGCTTGTCAATTGTTCCACATAAACACACGGTTGGAAAACAATTAGGGGCAGGCACTATGGTACAAATATTTCAAGTTTGTTTTTTTTAAGCCAAGATCATGGCTTTTAACAAAAAAACTGCCATCAGTGTCTTCATAAAACCCT
>JAVQKG010038728.1:0-17889 GCA_036025885.1 Hypseleotris bucephala
ACTTCTGCGATAAATAATAATTGATTAATTAACAAATTAATGATTTTGAGCATTTTATTGGAGCCATTACACCTAGTGAACATTAACCAAATCTCATGAAGTTTGGCACAGTGACCCGGGTAAGGGTCTATTTAATGGACATATGCAAATTATTACGGTCGGATAAAAAATGCCTCTATAGCGCCCCCATGTCTATGACTCCTATGGGACTCTGGATACATTTACTTTGTCGAAGAGTTATGAAACTTGGTACAGTCATTCTCCACATCGTGACGAACATAAAATATTATTATGGCTCCTCCCTACAACAAACAGGAAGTCGGTCATTTGGGATTACAATTTTGAAGTCAGGTATATTTGACAGCCTCTAACTTTGCCCGATTTGAATAAAACTTGAAACATCACATTAGCCAACGCCTCTGACCGCAACTTACCAATAAGATGGCAGTTACCTAAATAGCGCCACCTATAGACTGAATGAAAAATGTCATTTACAAAACTTGGCAAAAACATTCTTCACACATATCCTGACAAAGTCAAATAGGCCCTTCCCATATTTGTCATGGTTTTTGGGGGCGGGGCCTCTTAATTGTTCATTAACAATATAAAAATCATTAAACATTACAGATTAAAGTAGCACGGATAAGCGGTAGAAGATGATGATGATGATGAGATTAAAGTAGCAGTTAGTGCCAAAACATTGCATAGGTGAAATTAGCTGTCCTGGCGTCGGTATGCACTCTCCAAGTGCTTTCTAGTTTTACCTTTATCTGGTTCAAGTTATGGAAAAAACTTTCCGCTAATAACCGATTAATCGATTAATCGTAAAAATCATCGACAGATTAATTGATTTTCAAAATATTCCATTAGCTGCAGCCCTACATTTTATTAATTACTCTTGCTTGGGTTTTCTTCTTTTGAACAATCTAGTGCATAAAAATCGAACAGTCACCACAAAGATTGCCATCATCAGTAAAGACACTCCCATTAAAAAGCATGCTACATCCACAGAATAATAAGAATACCAAGGCATTTTGTAAGAGTCGGTTCGCAGATGTGATGCCCCCTTGTGTTTCATTACAAACTCTATCCAGAAGAGGGCAGTGTCTAGGGGGTGAATAGGCTTATCATGATGAAGGGCAGACAGGCGTTTCATATTGTTTCGGTAAAAAGGGTTATTGACTACTTCTTTAACTGCCTCTAAAAAACTTTCTGTGGTGATTTTTGTTACATCTAGGGCTTTAGCCGCTCCTCTCACTTCTAACCTCAAAACATTTTCAGGTTGGTCGAAAAGAAGGGGCACGCCCACTACTGGTACACCATGGTAAATCGATTCATAAATTCCATTGGTACCACCATGGGATACAAACGCTCTGATTTTTGGGTGTCCCAATAAGTCATTCTGTGGTAGCCATTTTAGCAGCAAAGTATTGTTGCCTAAATTGTCTGGCGTTTCACCTGCATGCCTCCAAATAACTTTTTGGGGAAGTTGGGCAAAAGCTGCAGCAATTTTTGAAGTTATTTCTTTGGGTAGAGCTTTGACTAGAGTACCTAAAGACATTGCAATAAATCCATGTTCTCCAGAGCCCTGAATGAAATCTTCAAGTTCTGTCGGTAACGGTTTAGAAGGTTTACATTGAAAACCGCCAATGTATGCAATATTTGGCATGGTGGGTCTTGGAAACTCAAATACAAAGTCCACTCGCGTCAGCCATATATCTGCCCCTTGTAAAAGATGATAAAATTTCACATCAGAACCAAAATATTTTTCAACCATTTTGTCATAAACCGGACACACTATAAACTTGTCGATGCAGGTATTTAAGCCATAATGCAGTGTGTTTTGGACCCTTTGCCAAAAGTTCATCTTGTCCGGTAAGGCGACTCCAGACGTTGGCACATAGGACGTTGGTGAAGGAGCCACAACAAAATGTCCCTCTCCACTAGTGATCCACCTTACATTAAAAACAGTAGGAAGTCCAAGTTCATGTGCGATGAGTACGCCCACAGGCAGACCTGGATCTATAAGCACCACGTCATACTGCGTGTCCCTTAGTTGCTGCATCAGAGTCTTATTTTCAAGCATTTGGACTCCTAACATGCTTGCCTGTTGGTGGATTTTGGACAGCGCACCAAGCATTTCCCAATAAAAAGATATAAATGCAATTGGTGAACCTCCTTCTTTCTTGATAGCTAACATCTTCATTAAAAAGGTCACAAAGAAGTCTTGCTTTTCAATGACAATGGCCTCTGGTAAAGTGATGGTGAGTGAGTTGTAATGGGGCGCAGTTTCCTTGACGTACCAGCTGGTGGCAGTGCGGACCACGGTGACCTCGTGACCCCTGGCGTGGAGAGTCTCAATTATGAGGTTCATGTTGACCCAGTGACTGCCATCCACAGGGAACACCAAAACCTTCCCTGATTGGACAGTTGTCATCAGGGATGCAGCCGCTAACAGGAGAAGGGGGAGGTCTGGGATGAGCCCCATTGTTCGGCTGAAAAAGATAAACAAAAAATATGAGCAAATGGGGAAGATGCCTTGGTTGCCTTGCCTTGGCAATAGTTGTGATGCATACATATGTTTACATACATTTGGTAGAACTATTTATCTGCTCGTGAACATGCAACTTAAAACAAGACAGTGGATAGGCCATAGTTAAAGGTACATACTAAAGACAAACCTGCTAATGAACCAAGAATCAAAAAGAGGATGAAATTATTTCAGAAAATCTACTAGGACCACCTGCCACACCACTGAGAGTTTCACTATCTTTCACTTGCCTAATGTGGTTTATGTAATGTAGATTGTTTATTAGGTGTTAAGGCTCTTAAAAGCTATACGTTTAAAATCTGACATAAAACAAAAACAAATTCGAAAGTGACAAGTTACTTTCTGTGGTTCCACATTTCCTGTTTTTGGCTTACTAGTGTTAAAAACAACTTTATGTACCATGTAAATCCCCCCTCCACCTAAGCTTCTCCCTTTTAGTAATAATTAAATTGATGTGTTTTGGGCTGTCCTTAAATTAACCAACAGTAGGGGACGAGGTCCCAGAAAGTAGCCTTTACTTGTAAAACAATGGTAGGCTAGGCATGTAACTTGCATTTATATTTGCTCAAATGATTAAATAGAAAACTGTTACCTGAAGTTTTTATTTTGTTTGCATTAGATTATCAGTCTTTCAGTCAGTGTAACGTAAAGAAAAGCATGCCCCTAAGCACTCACTTCCCTGTCCACTTCTCCTCTCTGCACACACAGGAATTTAACACTTTGCACTATTGCCCAGATAAACTCCTGCCCACAATGCTTGACATGAGGTTTTACAAAGCAATAACATAAGATAACCTACCGTCCTTTGATTCCTAATTTGTTGAAGAATGTGTCACTCTTCTAGCTCAGTGAAACAGATCCAGTGCCTTGACTTGTAAAATGATCCAAACTCCAAATCTGATTATATAGTTACATAAGAAAGAACAGGGAGCAGAGAAAGGGAGGGGGGTGATCCCAATGGAGCTCAAAACATTTCCCTCCCCCAAAAGTCCACCCTCTTTGTGAGTTGTGTACATGGAGTAGGAAAGGAGCAGGCATTCAACACTAACAATCAAAGAAACAAACCTGCCCTAATATGCACAAAGTTATAAACAAAAACACTTTAAAAAGGGATTTATGTAGGTGATATTTTTTTTAGTTTTTGTGAATGCTGCTTAGAGATTTTTACAAAAGTTTAGAAAGAAAACCAAACCAAAAAACAAAAAACAAACTTAGTCTAGTCAGTAATTTGAACTTCTGCAAAAAATACAATGTGCTAAAGCAACAGGAAGTCTTCACTCAATTATTCAGCTGACTGACAAGAATAGTTTCATTTCTCCACAGCACTACTCTACCGTCTGAACAAGATGTCTCGTTTATTGACTTTAACTTTTCTAATTGTTGTTTTTTCAACACTATGTGGGTGTGATGTTGGTGATTTTGCTCCGTGCCTGCAGTTCTTCTACAGATCTTGGCCGCCCAAAGGTCTAACAGGCACTCCGATCTGTCAGAGATACTATAACCAGTATCGTTTTGCTACACTGTACAATCGCCCGAGGCGCTCTGCCTGGTTTTCTGCCTATATATATGGCATACCATCAGGAAAGAGACCTTCTGCATCTTGGAAGTATGAGCCACAGGTAAGTGTGCTTTACAAAACTGAGAATACAAATTGTAAAATAGATAGGGGTTCAAACCAATAACTATTAGCAAATGATTCTTCTACGTCTATATCCATTTACTATGTGTTGTTGTGAAATGTTTTAAGTAATGTTTTAAGTGTAAGACTACTGAGTCTAAAGTGCAGCTCTGGTACATGCCACTGCTATCAGTAATTAAGTGCTATTTACACTTTCTTTGTGTGCCTTTTTTACACCGCAGTTCCATATCTTACTTCTCTGGCAGTCAGTACCTACACAGCTTTTATGTTGGATGGATTTTTAGTATTAAGTTCTATCTAATCTAGCAAAATTATTGTGATCAGTCTAAAATGTAAGCTTCAAACCTGACTCTCCACTGTCTCTTCCCTCAGCTGGCGTACCCTCAAGCCAATGGGAACATGGTTCTGTTTCCGCCAGGCCCCGTTGACCAGAATGTAGTGGACAGTCAGGCCGTAGAGCTGGACTACATCAACTCCACCTACTCCCGCGGACACCTGAACCCCAGTCTCCACCACGAGCTTCATGAAGACCGCTCCTCCACCTTCACCCTCACCAATGTGGTCCCCCAAAAAGCCGGCTCAAATGATGGGCCCTGGGAGAGCCTGGAACAGAGCGTAAACAAAACATTAGCAGCCTACTGTTTTGGAAAAGCTTACATAGTGACTGGGATTATACCATACAAAAACGAGGAGCACTGGATCAAGAACAAACGAGTGGCAGTGCCTGAATACTTATGGTCGGCCTATTGCTGTCCACAGTTCAATAATAGTCTTCCACAATATCTGAAGAAAACATTCCCCACATACGCCGCTATTGGTCGAAATGACAGGAACAGCACTGAGGAGATTGTTCCCGTCGACCAGTCAGCAAAGAAACAATTCAGAGGTTTTGATGTGAGACAGATGACACTGGACACACTGGAGATGTACCTCAAACAAAGGTTCAACACTGTGGTCAATGTATTCTATGAACAGTGTACTGGGACAGACTAATGTATACATACATGCTTAAACAATCATTACTGCACTTTGGCACTTTGGTTCAGTTGTGACTGTTGTAAAGTGCTATACAAATAAAAATTGATTTATTGATTGATTACATTTGTGCAATAAATAACATGCTAAATAAATTTGACATATATTTTGAGGAGTGTATTTGTCATTAATTATTTAATCTAACCTTTAACTATTCTTTTTTTAAGGTCAGCACTTTTGATTAAGTAAAAGAAAAACAAAATTCCCATCACATCTACAGCATTTTAACCCTTCTCATCTTTTTAAAAAACTAAATCTGCACAAAGGATACTACACCACCAGAGGGCGTCACGGTCACGCACTTTATGTTGCTGGTGTTTTGAACGTGTTTCAGCCTTGGATATTGCATATGGGTGTGGCCTTACCATGATGACAACGAAACCTACTTTTACATCTGGCAGATGGGATTTTTAATCTCTGCTATACTTGTATGAAAACTGTTGTGAATATGATAACAAAATAAATCTAATCGTGTGTTATGGATATAGGATATATGGATCATTGAGTGTATATTGTTATATTTACCTCAATGATATGGACATATATTTTTTATAACAACGTATTTAAAAAAGAATGCAAACTAACTGACTGACTAATTGGACTACATTGAGCAGAACATAACTCGCTCTACAAGTCAGACTTGATGACACTTAAACCTGAATGATCACAGGAAAAAGTCTTTACACATGAGAGTTTATTTAATACATATATGTCATGAATAGACCATAGCAGATGCTCAATGAAGAATACAAAAGAATTGTGCAGTTTAGTAAACTTTTTGCTGACTGAAAAGTTTCTCCCAGATCTCTATCTTCATGATAGCCCTGCCCAGTGGGGACATACTAGCCTTGATGTCCAGGTTGTCACCCTCATATGTGATGCGCTACATGTTGTAGTCATACGGCACAGAGAACATTATGGCCACTGACTCTTTGTAGTCTCTGTGATTTTTCTCAAACAGGTCGTATGTCAGGACGCCAACTGCTCCAGAGGCTTTGGCACTGGTCTTGCTGAAGTTGCACAATTTAGTTTTGAGAGGTCGCACGGTTGGGTGTGTTCATGGTGGAGGGTGATAAAATGTTTCAAGTTTGAGCGTAATCGGACTAAGTATGTGCAAGATAGAGGCTGTCAAATATATCTGACTCCCCAATTTCAATCAAATATGGCCGACTTCCTGTTGTCATAGGGCGGGGCCATAATAATATTTTATGTTCAGCACGATGTGGAGAATCACTGTACCAAGTTTCATTGCTCTGTGACAAAATAAGTGTTTCAAGAGTCCCATAGGAATCAACAACATGGCGGCGCTATAGAGGCATTTTATGTTCGACCGTGATCATTTGCATATGTCCATTAAATAGACCATAGCCCGGGTCACTGTGCCAAACTTGGAGAGATTTGGTTAACATTCACTAGGAGTAATGGCTCCAATAAAATGCTTGATGGCAGAAGTACCAAACTCAATCTAGTTCAGCGTCTTCATCATATGTGACTATTCAGACTATTCAAGAAATCCCCAAATCAATCCAGTTCGGTGTCTTTACTGTAGCCTACCTAAGTATCTGCAAAGTGATCCGGTAATTCGTTTTTGAGTTATCGCGTTCACGTCCGGCCAATCTGCGGACGCGGACGTACATGATTCCATAATATCGCCGAACGCATTGCGTTCCATCGATATAATTAAGAGAAGTTAAAAATTAAAAGGTTAATGTATTATACATGTTACAAATTGTTGTCATCCAGTTTTTGTCTTGCACAGAAATTCTGCAGTCAAAACAGAGGGCACTGTGGTTTTCAATATTTCCAACTCAATGATTTGTGGGGAAAAAAAGAAAAAGAAATGGACATAAATATTTAATTTAAAAACTACTACTAATTTGTAACACAACAAAGCCTGCGCATTAAGAAGTCAGCAGGCCACTACTTACCATGTAGGCCAAGTTGATGGCTCTTAGTCTTAAAAAAGGAAGAAAATAACAGATAGCCTACACTTTTAGGCTTATTTCTTTTTTGTAAAAGTTCCTTATTGTAAACAATTTTAGCTTTGGTTTGTTGAATAAAAAATATTGCTTTAACCAGGTTCTAATTTGGAGAGGGTTTGTAGGAGAGTTGCCAATTAGCTGCGTAGCCTACATATTCATCTCGCGTTCATGGCAATCTGAAAAGCTACATTAAAAGGTAAAATAGCGTGAAACAGAGCAAATACTGAAAATACTGTACTTTAACTGCTAAACAATTAAAAGCTAATATTGTGGGCGTGATGGTTTTGTGGAAATAGCCAATAGAAGAACTTGTAGCAAATTTGAGTCCAGTGATACACTCTGTACATTGAGGTATATATAAAATGACTCTGTACCAAAATAGTATCTTTTGTGAAAGTCCATTATATTGTCAGTCACATTGAACGGTCAACACTGTGATTTATGCTTCATCATTTGACACTCAGCAAAGCTTTTACTGTGGATGACTCAGTGCCATTGTCACTGTCTCTTTACAATATGATGCTGCTGTCATTCTGGGTGATACTGAGATCAACGAGAACAAAATAGGTCCACAAGACAACTTTGTCAGAGCTACCAACAGAAATCAAGCTATACTTTCATTTTATTTTGTGCAGAAGAAAGCTTGAAGTTGTGACAGATAGAAAACATGACATAAAATCGGCATAATTTTTAATATAATGTAGGCTATAAAACCGGCCTAGTTGCAAATTAAGCAATTCTTTTTCATATAATTTCTGATTTTTCCTTTAGATTTGCCAATATTTTGAAGGTTATGCTTCAAGTGACTGACCACAGATGCCTGGCGTCTTTCCAGTTCACACAGGTACAGACAGCATAAGCAAAAATGTATACTTTCTGACCTTGTGTTTTGCAGTACAGGCATTTGACATAATATCAATCTATGTAAAGCTATATAGACCTAATAATTTAAAATGATACATTTATATTATTTTTCAAATTAATTTTCAAGAATTCTATCTTTTTTTCACAGCTTCTACAAGATTTACATAAACTTGGTGTAAAGGTGAAGATAAGACCTTAGTTATTGTGGATATACTTTCTAATTATAAATGCTACTAGGTTAATACAAGTATGCAATAAAGTAAGCAATTTTTTTCTGCTTATGTTGTAAGCTGATTTTGTTGAATATGCCCTCACTGTGTACATTTCACATCCCATTTCTGCTTTTTGTTTCCCCTGGCTGCATATACACATGTGCCAGCGGAAAGTGCCCTCCTTAGCCCTGACTCACATGCTTATACTGTGTGCATCTCTCCTCCTCTCACTCCACTCCAGCTGTCTTCACTCTCACCCTCCTCTTTCTCAAACTGCCTCCCTCTTTGTAATCATTGGTCCCTAGCTCCGGTCCCTCCAGTCTCTCACTTGTAGGGTCCTACCAGCTCAACAGGCATCCTTCTTCTCTTCACAGCTCCTTGTGATAGTGGTTTTGGTGGTGGTGTTTTTTGCCTGGTGGACGTGGTGCCGCACTCCCCACAGTCACCATTTCCACCCCGGAGAGCTCCAGGCTGGCAGCGCAGCCCCTTCCCCGGCTGAGCATCGGGCGCAAGACCCTGGTGGCAGCTGCTGTGGGGGTCATGCTGGTCTTGGTCCTGGTAGTCCTCATCCCCGTGCTGGTGAGCTCGGTGGGCACAGACGGGTCAGATGACAGCGCCAGCCACTACGAGATGCTGGGGACCTGTCGTATGGTTTGTGACCCATACCCCAGCACAGGCACAGCAGGTATGGGCGTCCACGCGGGTACAGATGCGGTAACTTCGGGCCTTCAGGTGGACAATGATGAAGATTTGGGCGACCACAGTATTGGTCCTCCTCTGCCAACTTATAGTGCTCACGGATCTCTAGGCAGACCAGGGAAACCGGGAAAGCCTGGACTCCCGGGACCCCCTGGAGAGC
Source organism: Hypseleotris bucephala (assembly GCA_036025885.1). Classification (NCBI taxonomy): domain Eukaryota; kingdom Metazoa; phylum Chordata; class Actinopteri; order Gobiiformes; family Eleotridae; genus Hypseleotris; species Hypseleotris bucephala. Next base: position 9,143 of record JAVQKG010038728.1, read on the forward strand.
CTGGGCCCCCAGGACCTAGAGGACCCCCTGGAGATAACGTCGACATTGTGAGAACAGGGATACTAGGTTTAGGAGGGAAAGGAGTGAGCACAACCACGTACAATACAACTCCACGTGTGGCTTTTTACGCTGGACTACGAAACCCCCAAGAAGGCTATGACATTCTTCGCTTCGATGATGTGGTGACTAACATTGGGGGCAATTATGAAGGAGCAACAGGCAAGTTCACCTGTAAGATTCCAGGCACCTACTTCTTCATCTACAATGTCCTGATGAGAGGAGGAGATGGCACGAGTATGTGGGCTGACCTGATCAAGAACGGTCTGGTGGGTAACTCTTCAAAACTATACTAAAACTTTTTTTATCATGCAAAACAAGAAGGGCAGAGGCTTGTAACATTGTGTTGTTCTTTTGTTGTCTTTTTTGTTTTTTTGAAAAAACTGTATTAATTTATACTCATACTTAAAAATTATTATATTCGTATAATTAAATATAGGAGAGCAAAAGTTCTCTTGCTAATTACGACTGAATGCACTCATCTTCTAACATTATGAACTCTGTAAGCTCCAAGATAAACTCATCAAAATGCTCAGGGAACAGACGGGATGCACTGGCAGTTCAAATCGAGTAGTCATGCGTTCATGTGTGCAGAGATTTTAAAACTGTCTTGGGCTGGTGTTACAAAACCATATTATGACAATGCATAGTGGCAAGCTGCCAGATTGCGTATCTGTGCATATTACACATTTGCTGATGTCCACATCGAAGTGAGTGCAAGGAGTGAGGCGCTATCTCCTCTCTGCACACATCTAAACAGCGCCCGAGGTAGTGGCTAGTTCAAAGCTGGTGCCCTTTGAAAATACAACAAACTTCTTCGAACCGGCTGTGTGTTGCTATGCATTATCACACTGCCTGTCAGGTGCAGATGTTTCGATATGGAATTATGATATTTGCTATTTCCATGGATAATTTTAACGTAATGTCTTTAAAGCCTCAGGTTATGCCCACTGATCAAACACCATGTAAATCTGGACCTAGTTATTTCCTTCAAACACCTTGGACATGCTGCACAATGTTGACCTAAAAACACCCTTATAAACAAACATTGAGATGTTTCCAAACTTTATTTTTAGCCTGACACACATCATCGAATTACAATATTTGAAGAAAGTTCTTTACCTCCAGAACATATGCCTCTCAATTTCAGTTTTAATTAGTGGCATATGAATCTGAAAAAAACTTTAAACTATTTTTCTATTGGTTTATTTGGCATCAGTTATTGCATCATTCATCTTCCCGTACAATTTTCTATAATATGTTCAGGCATTTTGGACTATGGACAATTGGATATGGAAATCTGAATCAGAAACTAAAATTGCAAAAGTGTCTCTACTGTTATCACATAATTAGAATCTGATTACACAAAAATGTATATAAAACTGTTTGTATAAAATTTCTGTTGCATTAACTTGTACATCAAACTGCTTAATCTGCTGCACAGAAAAGGCTGGATATTGTGAGGCATACGTTTAGGCAGCATTGCACTTATGTCCATCATTGCGTTGTCATTCACGCCTAACCTTTCCAGTTAGACCCTGCAGCTCATGGCACACACTTTAGTCCTGATTACATGTCACTTCCTCTATTTCTGACATGCTTTCAGGTCAAAACATTGGCTTCCCATGCAGACTTTATAATATGTTAATAAAAAATGCAAAACAAATAGAAATGTGGTGTATCTTAGAGTAAACCAGTGATGCGATGGGATTGTATGCATCGCCAGTAGTTCTCAGAGGCTGCCTTAATCAGGACTGACCCTTTATGTTGAGTCATAGTTTTTTGTCAGTGTGAAAAAAACAACATATTCACAAGTCGAGAAATGCTTTGGACAAAGTCAAAATGCCTTATACAAGACAAATATTGCTCAATTCATTTATGCAGAGAAAATAAAATTAGTTTGTGAATCAATGTAATTTTAACAGATGAATTCTACTGCATTTTTAGATATTGTGTTATGATATTGGTTCTTGGCCACAATGTAAGTTAAATTATGTGTAAAGTTATATTTCTTCATCCGAAATTACATATTGGCTGTAGTAGGTGTGATATAAATTGTGTAGTTAATGTCTATACTGTCTTTTTATGCTTATTCACAAATGACTCTATCACAAGTAGCCTACAGTTTATACATTGCTGTATTTCTTACTGCTTATATGTCTGCATGTCTCTTTTCAGGTCAGAGCCAGCGCCATCGCCCAAGACCAAGACCAGAGTTATGACTACGCCAGCAACAGTGTCATCCTTCATTTGGATGCCGGCGATGAGGTCTTCATAAAACTGGACGGGGGCAAGGCTCATGGGGGCAACAGCAACAAATACAGCACCTTCTCAGGGTTCATCCTTTATGCTGACTGAACAAAGGTCAAAAATAGGTGGACGACAATTTCAGACTTCCCAATATGTTTCCTACAACCACACATCCACGATACAAAGATGTGTGATTGTAGGTAACTCCTCATTATTGTGATGCAGGGTGCCTATACTGTTAATTTGATGGACATAAGCCACGTTACAAGTGACAGTGACTGCCATGCATCATGCTGGGGGTGTTGTAGCAAGTCTGGGCAAGCCAAGTGTCTCCGTCATTTCAGATTCAAGTCTGCCGAAATCACCACCAGTTATGGCTACCGTGGTGTCTGTACATGTGCTGTATAAACTTGAGATGATGCTATTTGTATACATAACCATGTCAGTGAGTAAGAATCCATTTTGTTGAATAACAATTAGGTTTAATAGGAGACAATGCAACTTTTTTTACCCGATATAAGGAAAAATTAAGGTAAATAAATAAAGGATACAAAGTAGTGCAGATCTGACTTTTTTGTGGGGAACTTAGAAATACCATTGTAATCAAGTCAATTGCTTGCATTCTTTCTGTGTATTACGGTGCTGTTGCAAGTTGCATTGTTCCTCTGTAAAAGACTGACAAAAACTATTGCGTGAGTGTCAATCGGTTTCCTTTGGCTTGTTATCAATGTTTAAACTGTACATTTCACACTGGATTAAGGTGTCCAACTGATATCTTCAAGCATACATCCTGCTGTGTGTCTATAAAAGAATATAGTTGTATATTATCATGTAAGGTTAATGTGCTCACTCGTAAAGCCTTATTTATTTAGTCATGCATGCCACACTTGTCGAAATGTACTGCTTGTCTTTGAAAGTCGGAGCGCAAATGCAAAAATACAGCTCGTAAAACTAAATGCCTAAATGTGAGCTTGATGTAATTTTTTCTATTTCTTTCTATTTAGAGTATTGTGCAAATTTAAAGGGAATTTTCTACCACTCTAAAAAGCCACCCCATTTTACAAGAGGCAAATAGCTCTTGCGGTGTTGACTAGGTAGAGTGCAAATACCAGCTGTGATAAATGCCAAATGAAGCATGATAATTGCATTGCACAATCAAAAAAGGAGACATGCTTTACTCCTTAATGGGCGTGGAGGAGAAGAAAAGTTTAGAGATGCTTGTTAGGATGTACCACGTTGAACCTTAGATCGCTGCTGGAGAGAAATCCGGGGCAAATTAGAGTCTGCTGTGACTGTGAGACCAGTGTCAAGGACCAGAAGGAGCTCCGGGCCATTGAGTGTAAAAAGTTATACATTTTTCTAAACAGTTTGATATTTTAAAATTCTTTGGACAGACTTGCCATTTGACATTTGCTACTAACTTCCCTGTAGCTGTCTTTCGAAATGCTAAGTTAGACACGCAAATGTTGGGGACTGCTTTGATAAAGCTAGGGTTAAATTGCTCTATATTCAAAGCGACAAGATCAGAAACTCTGTGTGTGCACGGAGTATGACAGTGTGGTGGATAAAGCAAAGTCTGGCTAACAACATGTAAGAACTTATTTTTTATATTATATATTTATCTTATATTTTATTTTTTAACTGATCTCAATATAAATATTCTTGTTATGGTTTGCAGTTGGCTGGAAGTAGTACGAGTTAGTTCAGCTTACACTGAACGACATACACAGAAAACCATTCATTCTCACAGTTGTTTACTATAGGAAAAATTCTTAAGGTTCCCCTAACACATGTTTTTGTACCTGGGGAGAGCCCATTGTAACACAGGGAAGACATGCAGACTACACCCAGAGAAACTGTATGTCCGTTGGCTAAACCCATACATTCCTTGAAGTCAGTTTATTTTTTGTCATTGAACATTAAAACCATATTCACTTTTAAACACTGCTATATACCACTATATTTTTGCTTTAGTTAACGGAAAAGTATAGTGCAACAACAAAAACTGATCCGACATTAAGATGAGTCACCTCCTCCTTTTTCCCTATGAATGTCACCATCACCATCTTAACTCTTATCCCATTGAAATCAACTCAAGGCCCAATTAAATTCAACATTTACCTGTAAATATCAGTTGATTAAATTGATTTTCAAATCATCTGAGAGCTGGTTGCGTGTTAAAGATGCTAATGCTAGAAACCCCAAAACGCCTGTGGCCTAAACTTAAGCTAGTTTCCCTCTAGATACAATTAAGTCAGACTTCGTGCCTGGGCAGAGGTCACCCCAGCCAGGAGGGTTGCACTGGGCACTATGTAAAGGCAGCCTGCTTTCTTCTGCCTCTTGCGGGGGTATGAGTGCATGGTCATATTAGAGACTTCATGTCACAATGTCAGAGACTGACAATCGCCCTCCAGTCAGTTAAGAAACAGCTTTTGGTGCTTAACCCATACAATCTCAGCAATGTCTGCAACATTTGTAAGCCTTTCTGTATGTCGCAAAGCCCTGAGGAGAAGCAACATATATGAAAACAGTCATGTCAAGTGCATGTTGAAATTGGTAATAGTGAGTTCACAACAGAGTATGCACAATGATGTATCTCTTAGTAGCTTCCATCTTCACTCAGAAATCCCCCTTTCATTGCATTTGTGTTTCATAAGCCTCTTCCACCTCCCCTCAAGACGTTTGTTTGGTTTTGATGGTGACCTAGCTCAACAACCTTCCCTGATACGACACAGTGAAGCCTGCTGATAATTTGATGTGTCACGAAGCAACACTTTTAATAATAATCTTGCATTGGATATTTAAAGCCCTTTTCCATTGCTTTACAATTGACTCACACCACAGTCACACATTGGTGGTAAAAACCTTTCTAGCCACAGCTGCCATGGGGCAGACTGACAGAGACATGGCAGCACTGTCTCCAACCACCACCAAACACACTAATCACATTTATGCATGTTAGGCAAGGTGGGTGAAGTGTCCAAAGACAAGGGCACACAATACAGATTTCATGTTTGTTTTTAAACAAAGTATTCAAATCTGAGAAAATGTACAGCTGAACACGGCTGAACACAAACAACTACACACAATTTAGAAAAAATGTAAAACATACAAATGTTATATACATTTATGTCCATATTGCCCGGCCTATACTTTTCAACACACATTTAATTTCCGTTTCTTAGCAGGTTGGATGTTACGTATTCCCCCATAAGCTGCTTTTTCAACATAAGCTGCATTATCTTGGACTACTTTGCAAAGACGGATAATTTAACATTTTTCTAGAATATTTCTCCTTTTTGCCATGTGCAGGCCACAAGGATTTGTAAGAATAAGATGTTTTAATTTGGCCAGTCTCCAGTCACACGTAACTGAGGGAAATTTTGATTCATTCACTCCCGCCTCCTCACTATCAGTACAAGGAGATGCTTGGGTTTGACATTTGCAGGGGCCAATTGTCGAGGCGTGAGGCTTATCAGGCTACTGCAGAGCGTGTACGTGCATGTCTGGGTCAAGCACACACATGAGAGGGGCTTTGGGCTTTAAGGGGTAAGGACTAGAGCTGTATGATATTACAAAAACACGATAGGAAGCGGATAGCAATGTTAAAGATTTAAGTAGGTGGTTATATGTAATGTGGTAATGATTTTGACATAGTGATTCATGTATGTAATGTTAAGCAGAAATACAAAAAGTCTAAATGTAAAGGCTAAACCAGTACCCAACCAGAACTCAGATTAATTTAGCACAAAATAAAGCTGAGGACTGATATGATTGTTCTGTAATATATGGAACTGAGCAAACATATTGGGTGCTCATTTCATCCATCTGGAATACATTTAGTCTCTTGAGATAGAGATATTGGTTTGGCCAATAATTCAATGACAATACATTATCCATATAGTATTGTGCCTTATAGTACAGAGCCACCCTCTGCCTCCTGAAGTGATGGTAATGAGCCCCTGTAGTTGGTATCCTCAGCATCCTCACTTTACTCAACAGGGGAGATCCAAATTAGACACAGAGACTTTCACTGTCAGGCTAAATTGCCCCTTCATTCTTGTGTACACTTCTTCCGCCCACTAAAACAGCCACCTGCCTACACTTAACTACACAAATGGCTTCATGAGCGACTTTGTAAAGTACTTTCAACAATAGGCAACCCACATTTTACCAACCATAAAGCCTGATATCTCCAGGCATTCCATCTGTCTAAAAAGAAATGGTTTTATGTACAGTAAAACATTTGTCCTGTGGTTAAGAAGTATTTAATGCCTCTAAATATGGAAAACAACAGGGATCATCAGGAATAAAGGCAATCAGCGGAAACAAGTTTTATTTCACATCAAATTCACTAAAACAGACCTGTTCCATTACTGACCCCTTGTGTCAGGAGTAAGCCATTTTGGCCTCACAACATAGAAGTATGTCCTAAATGCACACATAAAAGTAATGATTCCTTCTTTGACTTCATACTGACCATTTGTGACAATTTCACCCAAATTTGAAGCTAAACCATGCAATTCAGCATAGTGCCATCTAACATAAAGGAAACTCTAACACACCTTATGTACTGATGTAGGTAACTTACATGTTTCATTATCCAAACCTATTGGCTTCTCTTTAACTATCTCAGTGGTCTCAGTCAACTGGTTCATACAATGACCTTAAACTTACAATGGTGATAATAAATCATTACAGATAAGAAGCAGGAGGGTCATTGATCTTTGTAGGTCTAATCTCAGATCATTGTCAAACTAACAATGCTTTCATTAGCTTCTGCTGCCTTCTTGGTTTTTGTAAAACTTCTTTTTACTTTTAACATAAAATCATATGAGATCTGCAGTATTCAGTCCTTTAAAGTGTAGCTCAGGGATGGCCATTCAAAGTACAAGTACTGTTTGGTGACTGCATCAATCCTTGGGTATCTTACAAAGTACTTTTTAAATATAAAAATACATCATTTTGTAATCTGTTATGTCAAAACTCCTCATAAATAGGATTAGGCTAAATGTCGTGAAGTGTGAAGGTTTTGTCATTACAATGTCAGCAAATAGACTGGACAATTCTCTGAACATAATAAGAATTGATGCCACTATAGCCAGTACAGGTACTGTAAAACCTTTTAGTGTTTTAGTTTGACTGCCTGGTTGACTGACAATCTTCACAGACAAAAAGCAATAAATAGATTGATTGACCTTTTTCAATATCATAACACTGAATTGTTGCTATTACTGTATACATTGACAATACTTTCTAGAAAAGTAAAGTTTAAGTCATGTCAAGGTAAATGCATCCATCATAATTTCTCTGAGGCAAATCTGACATACACAGAATATACACATGATGTATACATGTGCTTTTCAGAAGCATTACACAGTGGTTTGAGGCATTAAAACTAGGTGACTGTGCTCTTTAGGAGACACGTGAGTAGTAAGCAATGTTTCTACATCATGCCTAAACAACCTGCCCTATACATCCTTTAGGAGGGGGCGGTTGACTACATAGCCTACTCCCCCGTACTACTGCATCCTCTTTGGTGTGTCCAGCGTGTGTGACTCAATAGCCGTGGCCGTGTTCCCTTATGGCCCTGACTGCGGCGGGGCTAACACGCTGGGACAGGTTGAGTCATGTGGCCCGGGCCGCTCCAGTGGCGTGTCGTCCTGTCTCTTCACCTCACAGATCTGACTCGGGCCAACAGGGCCTGACAACGGGGCCGCGGAGGCGCAAGTCGAGTGCCTCTTCATCTGCAGCAAGACTCGCCATGCCAAAGTTCAAGAGCACAACGCTTGTATGGGGCACTGGGCTGTAACAGCATATGTCAAGGTGCATTTATCAGACTTATCTTCAGGTAGTATACAACAGCTCACCAAATTATGGTCAAAATCAGAATAACAACTCAATGTGTCCAATCATTTGCAAGTTCTACAGACCTAAACAACATCTTGGCCTATCATAGCCCACAAAACCTGAACTCAGAATTGGGATTTCAGGGATAAATCTATCCATTATTGCTGATCTATCTGATCTTAAGGATTTATATCCACAATAGTCACAAAGAAATTAAATACGATTGATTGGAAATTGAGAAAAAAAAATACAAAACATGAGAACAGAAAACTAAATTCCATATGGTTTAATATAATAGGTCTGCATGCAAACCAAAAAGAAAAGTTCAGATTTGACATGGACACAGGTAACTGTGTGTGAAGTTAAAAATTCCAACAGCCTGTATAGTTCACAGAACACAACTTTAGGGAAGAGTGGATACAAAAGGAGTGAAAAACACATTTTGTCTCCGGTAAGAAAGTAGGTAGGCAGACAGCCTGTTTTCTGCTCAAATCCTACTTTATAATTACTATTTCATAGCATTTAATTTCACATGTTGAAGGTGGCAGGCATCTATATACAGCTGTTCCGATCTCTAGAGTACTTGTTTT
>JAVQKG010038742.1:0-11901 GCA_036025885.1 Hypseleotris bucephala
ATTCTTCACACACATCCTGACGAATCACAAAAGTCAAATAGACCCTTCCCATATTTGTCATGGTATAGCGCCCCCATGTTTATGACTCCTATGGGACTCAGGATACACTTACCTTGTCAGAGAGCAATGAAACTTGGTACAGTGATTCTCCACATTGTGACAAACATAAAATATCATTATAGCCCCACCCTACAACAAACAGGGTGTCGGCCATTTTGGATTGAAATTGGGAAGTCAGGTACATTTGACAGCCTCTAATTTGTACATACTTTGCCCGATTACACTCAAACTTGAAGCACTGCTTTTACTCCCTTCACCTGAACATATATGAGTATGTATGATGCAACTTACCTCAATAGCGCCACCTATGGACTGAATGAAAAATGTCATTTTAGGGAAATTTACAAAACTTGGCAACAGCATCCTTCACAAACATCCAGACAAATCACAAAAAGTCAAATAGACCCTTCCCATATTTGTCATGGTATAGCGCCCCCATGTTTATGACCCCTATGGGACTCTGGATACACTTACTTTATCACAGAGCAATGAAACTTGGTACAGTGATTCTCCACATCGTGCTGAACACATAATATTATTATGGCCCCACCCTACGACAAACAGGAAGTCGGCCATATTTGATTGAAATTGGGGAGTCAGATATATTTGACAGCCTCTATCTTGTACATACTTTGCCCGATTACGCTTAAAGTTGAAACAATTTATCGCCCTCCACCATGAACACACCCAAACAATTTGATGCCAGTTACCTCAATAGCGCCACCTAGGGACTGACTGAAGAATGTAGTTTTAGGGAAATTTACAAAATTTGGCAAAAGCATCCCTCACAAACATCCAGTGCAGCAGTGACGCAGAGGGTAAGCATTCGCCCTGCAGCCGTGGGGTTGCCGGTTCGAATCCCTGCCCAAGCTCATATTGTCATTGTGTCCCTGGGCAAGACACTAAACCCTCATTGCTCATTAATGAATGTGGTTGAATGTGATTGGTGTTCGGAGGGGCATAGACGCATGGGGCGTTTCGCCGATATACATTTGCTGTTGTGTACGACAGCGTGGGTCTAGTTTTATCATATTTTATCATGTCTTCCATAGTTGGGATGAAGTTACTGGTGAAAGCATTAAAAAAGCTTAATTTTACTGTTGTCCTTTGCCGCACAGAAGCAAATCATCTTCCTCAAATTCCCAGTTCAGTGGATAATACTGGAGTAATGGCCAAGTGCAGAATGAAGTGTGATAAAGAAATAAATCGTGAGAGCTGCAGCAGTGTCCACCATTTGCAGTACTCTAGTCTAGATTTACACTCATTTATCCCTAGAAGACTGGGTTTAGGCTTTGTTTAGACTCTCTAGGCGGCTAGATTTATGCTCATTCATACCTTGTTTTGTTTGAGTGAATTGGCAATAAATGTGACGCTTGAAGAATGTTTTAATTTGTTTCAAATCTCTTGTACAAGGACAGCATTCCCATCTACAGTGACACAGACATCTTTATTTGATTAATAGTGGACTGTGTTGCCAACAAAGTGCCTGTGAAATTAAGGTTTTAGATTGTGAGGTTGTACTTGGTCTTAAAATAGCACAATGCCACTTTTACCTCATTATGTTGCTTGGAAATGGTTGAATGATAATTATTTAATGGTTTGATGGGGAATTGAAATCAAACCAAAAACTAATTTTATAAACAATACTACTGAATGATAAAGCACACAAGGGAAAACACACTAGCTAATTCATGTGCTGTTTTCAGTAATAATAATAATGCATCGATTTTATATAGCGCTTTTCACAACTACTCAAACACGCTTTACATTTTTTGCATTATTCATTAAATCCACAGACACACTCGGTGGTGGTAAGCTACTTGTGTAGCCACAGCTGCCCTGGGGCATACTGACAGAGGCGTGGCTGCCAGTTTGCGCCAATGGCCCCTCCGAACACCTTACCCACTGCGCTACTGCCGCCCCAACGACAGTATGTAAAAATGTTTTGAAAAGTACAAATTTGGTGCAGCATTGTCTTCTATAACCATTGACTAAAAAAGGGAAATGATGGTTAGAAATTAAGTACTTACACACATTATTAGCCTGGCAAACCAAGTCTCCGTTGTACCAGCTTTGAGTCTGGTGAATAACTCGCTTCAATTGATTTCTTATCAAACAGTAATACCAAAAGTAGCAGATGCCAATAAAGTGTTCAGTCAGCCTACATTGTGATGAAGTAAACAAGTAAACGTAACAGTAATCGAACGCAAGATGAGTGTTAAATCAACATGGTTGCAGTAAAGAAGAGATAAATTACCTTTCTTTTTTATGGTGCAATGATACAACTCTCGCTACTCCCATGCGCCATCTTGATCAATGTTTTGGAGACGCAACACGCGTGTGATGCTAATACACAAGAAACTGGATGGATAAACACATTGTTGTTTCCATTTTAGATTTCCTGGGAAGGCTTTGAATGGGAAGAAATACAAGCCTCTTTTCCAGTATTTTGCAAAGGTTTGTGGACTATTCTTCCAGTTACTACAATAATTCACAATAATCTTTTTTATTTTATCTGTGCCTGTAACTCTTCTATTTCCTCCCTTTTCCCCTGGTTTCTCCTCAGTGTGCTGAAAAGGGAGCGTTCAAAGTGGTGATGGATAACTACGTCAAGGAGGAAGAGGGCACAGGAGTGGTCCACCAGGCGCCTTACTTTGGAGCTGTACGTGCTTTTCTTTCTAGACTTTGGATTGCAGAGCTAACGTTTTTCTTCATTTAATCCGGGAAATGTTTATTATTAGTTACAGTATAGGAGATTGTCCAACATTCAACAGAAAAGTCAGATTTTATAATAAAAATTTATCAGGCGAGATAGTTAACCTAAATCTGTCATTCCCAAAGCGTATAAGAATAAGGCAAAGTGATGCATAATAAATGATAGAAGGTAAATAATGTTTTTCATCCCTGTTTATCTTGATAAACAAAAAAACACAAATTTATCACCTACAATACAATACGTTAGAAATACTTTTACAGGAGTTTCTGCCCATACATTTTAAACTGTAAAAGTGTTGAAAAATGTGGATTCCTATCTGTTATTGCTAATAGCACAGATGTCCTTCTCAAGGGCAGATGTGGCCCAGAGGCTGGAGCCAGCTGCATACACTTTCTTCTGGATTTTGCTTATTCATCGCAGGATCATTAAGTTTCAACATCTTTCGGACTCTTTCAACAACCGTAATGATTAGGCTGCTGAACTGGCAGCTTATTGAAAAGTGACGCTTAAACTACAGTGTGATCAATGTAAAAATTTGAGTTGGGACAAGATGCAACAATATAGTTTATTGCTATCAATACACTGACAATTTAAATCGTGATAATCGTTCATTGCAATAATCGTCATTTACTGTATTTGCACCTCAGTGTCCATTAGACTTTACTGTGGACAGATAATTTGTTGTATTAAGTAAGTAGCCTATAAGTTCAAGTGATATTAGTGTCAACCTACAATAGCTGTTAAGGTTCTAAACTAGCATTTTAGACACTTTTTAAACTTGTACAAATTGTATGTAATTATTGTGATATTATCATTAATCACAATTATTATGGCTGCAATAATGGTGAGACAAAAAATTTAATATCGCCTAGTAAAAATCTTGACAAAGGAATTGTCATGGCACATTAAAAAAAACTTAAAATCAGCACAGTGTTGTTGCCTTCAACCCATTATGCTGCCAAATACATTTTTGTATTCTTATTAGCAGTAACAAGTGACTGGAGCCTATGGGCCTTAGAGGTGGGTGCATCCTCAACAATGACCAGTGCCAGGGCTTACAAAGACATACAACAATTCACTCTCTCATTAATTTACTGGAAACTGTTTATAGTCCACAGTACTTACACTTACATGTCTTCTGTCCATACATGCTATCACTATTTGACGTCTATGCTGTATTGTGCCGCCTGGTTACATCTATTGTACAAACATTTGCTGAGAGGATATACAGTGAGCAGAGGCCCTGACCTCGACGTCACAAATTTAATGTTGTCATGACGAGATGTGAAATGACCTTGTTCCTCCTTTATCTCGGATCTTGACAAATACAGCACACATTTACCACTGCAGCATTCTTTACACGAGGCTGAGACATGCCTCTGGAGCTACGGTCAAAACAAAACAATGGAATCAAATGAGTCACTAACTAATAACACACGAGTTACTATCAACAAGATTTATGTATTGGTTAAAAAAAAGATAGCTTCCATATTTGCATTAATTAAATATTTTTCACAAGATGGCTCCTTCACTCCCAAAATTGGATCTCAAAATTTTTCAAGGGTTGCCAAAACTCTAGCCACAACACTGATTAATTAAGAAAACACTAAAAAGTAAAATTATAAATGGCCCGTGGTTTAGTTCAGTCGGTAGAGCATGCACACCATATTCAGAGCCTACGCTCGTCCCGGCGTTGTGAGATTGAATCCGGCTCACAACAATTTGCCGAATGTCACTCCCAACTCTTCTCCCTAATTTCCTGCCAGTCTACCGTCCTAACAATAAAGACAGAAAATGGCAAAAAAATATCTTAAAACTAAAATGATAAAAAGAAATCACCAAATTGAGCAGACTAGAAGTTGAGAAACAACAGTATAAATGTTACATAATATTAAAAACACTGATAAAACATCAAATCTGCTGATGATATGTGCTAAAACTGGAAAAGGAAGTGGATTGTGCATCATTTTGAGCACTGGTCCCCTTTGACTAATTGACAAAAAGTGATGTATGGTAATGTATTTTAAATGGTTGCTTGCTACATTTCCCCCACAGGATGATTACAGGGTTTGCACCGAGTACAGCATCATCCAGAAGGACCAGGCTCCGATCTGCCCCGTGGACGCCTCAGGCTGCTTCACTCCAGAGGTCACTGACTTCGCAGGACAATATGTCAAAGTGAGTGACACCACACACATTTAGACCAATAGCAGTTCAGCAAAAAATATTTCAGAGCATCTGCCCTGAGTGTGAGCCAGTGGTGACAGGCAGTGAATCAATCCTGCAATGGGGTTAGTGGAGAAAGAAGCCTCAAAAGTAAGTCCAAATGTAGCTTTAAACTTAAGGTGTGTTTTATGCTGATTTAATGAAATACCATTACCTTATAAAATTATACTGTTTTAGATGATTTTCATCAAAACCTTAAGTTAAGAAACGTTTAAATTCTGTCATATGACCACACTTTCCCTTAAAATGTTCTCTTGTCTACATTTTGGGTTCTTTCCACATTTTCATCAGTGGTTGTAGGCTGCCCACATCTTTCTGTCTCTTCTTGCTAATTTAGGTCAAAACAGTGCTACTGATGTACTATAAAACTGACAAGAAAATTCTCCACTTGTTTCACTTTCCATTTTGTGATACAACACAAATGAGGACTAATAATTTAAAACATAAAAAAAATCTAAACTAAAATAATAAGATTTTTTGAAACTAGCAAAGAGACACATTTTGAGTATTGTTCACCAGTGTCACATCCAGGTTCACTGTAATCCTAAATGCACTAAAAGTTTGAAATAACATTTAGACATGATCAGATCACAATTTCACATCTAAGTTAAAAGGCCAGGGAGTGTACTCGAGCTGCCCGGCCACTCACAGTACAACGTTAGCTAATAAAGACTCTAAGGCCATTACAGTCTGTCATAATCCACTTTTGAAATATGTTTGAGCTAAGCGCTAGTTTAAAGGCTGTGCGAGACATTCTTTAGCAGTCCATAAAGTCTCCAAGTCCATTGTCAGACGCCTCAGTCCCGATATCGGACGAGAAGCTCTGTGCCGAAAACCTAGCTAAACGATTGTAGCCACCATGAGAGCGGCCTCTTACTCCCAGAAGAGCTTGCAGGTTAGCAGCTCAGCCAACCGGGTAAGAGTCCAAAGCCCGTCTCCTTCCCGATGCCGCGGATCTTCCTACGACAGCCGCGGTCGCTCCGGTTTCCAAGGCACCGCTGTCGAACTGGGCACGGAGATCCACCAGCAACATGCCAACGAGAAAGAGGAGATGCAAGAGTTGAATGTGAAGTTTGCCGGATACATTGAAAAAGTGCAAACGCTGGAGCAGAGAAATGCCGCGTTGCAAGCCCAAGTAGCTGAACTCCAGAGCCGCTATAAGGGAGGTCCAACAACCATCGGCGAAGAATACGAGCTTAAATTCAAAGAAGTACGTGACTTGATCGAAGCGTTGACCAGTGAAAAAGGAGTGGCCGATATTGAACGAGGATATCTTGAGGAAGAGGTTGAGGTGTGGCGGTTGAAGCTGGAGGAGGAACTTGCCCTTAGAGAAGAAGCCGAAATTATTTTAAGAGAGTTTCGCCAAGATGTTGACAATGCTACATTGCAAAAGGCAGAGCTGGAGAAGCGTATTGAGCAATTGGTGGCGGAGATTGAGTTTTTGAAGAAGCTCCATGATGAAGAAGTAGCTGATCTCATGCGGCAAATTGAGGATTCCAAAATATCAGCTGAGCTTGACGGCGACCGGCCCGATTTAGCGGCCTACCTGCGAAACATGCGCGCCGAAATCGAGTCCGTCGCTGCCAGAAATGTCCAAGAGGCGGAAAAATGGTACAAGGGTAAATTTGATTCACTTAAAGAGCACGCTGGTAAACACGAAGAGCAAATGAAGTCCATGAAAGAAGAGATCAGCGTTTTCCAAAACCAAGTGACAGATCTTCAAAATCAAATCGACGGTTTGAGGGCTCGAAACGCGGCCCTGGAGCAGCAGCTGGAGGATATGGAGGTGTCCCATCTGGATAAAGTGGGGGGCTTGGAGAGCGTCATCCGCCAGCTCGAAACTCAACTCTGCGAGACCAAGCTGGAGATGACCAAGTACCTCCAAGACTACCAGGAACTGCTGCACATTAAGCTCAAGCTGGACGCCGAGATCGCCACCTACAGGAAGCTGCTGGAAGGAGAGGAGCAGAGGCTGGGGATTGCTAAAGATGAGAAGTAGAAGATGTGGAGATAGCTCTTAGAAAATAATCAGTTATTCTGTCATTTCGGATGTAGAAATATGGCCATTGTAGTTATGCTAATTGTCTCATTATAAAATTGAATCATGCATACATTACAATTCAGTACAGAAGAGATCCAAACCCCTATGAACCATATTGCTTTAATATGATTTGAAAATCATCTTCAAAAACGATGCTGCTATCATTGATATTTGTGTCTAACTCATGTCTTGCCTGTTGACCTAATATACTTTTAAATAGTTCTTCCTAATTAAGTTCCCTCAATAAAACAAAGCATCTTAACTAATAAAGATGTCAGTGTATTCTTTGTTTTTTCCTTGTGACAAGTGTATTTTCTTGACAATATATTATTTTGTAGTTTACATTTAGTGTAGTGCTAAATAAAAAATCTGGGGCTACAGTATATTGTATTGAACAGAATTGTTACAGTAATAATATCCAGCAGTTAGTAACTTATTTGTATTATAATCCTAGATATAAATAATTCAGTTATTTTAGCAACCCATTTTGTTGATTGCCCAGGTGGTGTGTGTCCCAGCAGGCAGCCCGCAGATTTGCAGTATATCTCAACATTACAAGAGTTTTAATGAGCCTGGGTCAGGACTAACAAAATTTACTGTGGGCAAAAAAAAAAAGTGTAAAACTCCTTTGTACAAAAAGGTCACAACAGTTTGCCAAGCACCATGTCCAGAATTAATATTTATGAGGCTTTTGTAAATTGCTTTTCAGGCTTGGTTAGAGGAAGATGAAATACTGTGTGATAACGTGCAGAGGGCTGATTACCTATTAGATTGTTTGACATAAAAATGCACTCAATAACAAAACAGTCAGCGCCCGTTTAGAGATATTTATCAAATCAGCGTATGGTGACCTTAACACAGGATATTTAGAATGCCTGTTTTCTTAAAGCGTCACTGCACTGCTTATATTTTGTATTCTTTATGGCAGAAATACTGTAAGAGATGCACTGATCCGGCTTTTTCAGTCCCGATACCACTACCGATATTTGGGCTTTGTGGATTGACCAATATCTGAGATTTACTGATACCAATGCAAAGACTAAAAACAGAGACATTTCTTTCCAAACTTTTATTATCAGAACTTATAAACCTAAAGTAAATAACCGTTATAACCAAGATGACCCTAAAATGTCTAACTTTGGTCATTTTTGAGTTACAGTGTAATATAATGTCATTTGCCACTTTATTTATCTGCTCATAAAATGGCTAAGGCGGAATAAATTAAATTGGTTCCAATATCGGCTAATATTGATCCACTGATCCAGCTGAAGGGCCTGAATTGGCACTGATATTCGATTCGGTGCATACCTAGCATAAATTGTCAAAAATCATTTACATTTGAGAAAAGAAAATTGTATTCGTATCTAATGTTAATGCCAACATGCAGATAGTTGTTTTGTTTTTGATATTTATAACTTATCCAGTGTCCATGCTTCTGATTTAAATTCTGCTGTTTCCTTTTTTATTTTCTGTGTAGGATGCTGACAAGAATATCATCAAGTGGTTGAAGGAGCATGGGCGTCTTGTCAATGCCAGTACATTCAAACATAGTTACCCATTCTGCTGGAGGTAAGACACACAAGTCACTAGTCCCCAAATAAACAGAACAAGAAACTATATATTTACTTTACAGGGTCCTTTTTAGCTAACTTTTATGTGCCCTCTTTAGTCAGAAGGTTGATTTTGTGCTTTCTCTGCTGGTGTATAGTACGGCCTAATGCTGTATTTAAATGGATAGCACTGGTTTGTAGCTTATCTGCACACATGTTCCCTCAGGAAGGATCAGTGCATGTCAATAGAGGTCTGTAGTTTCTGCACAAAATCAATGTAGAGACAGTATTGTTGTGCTGACTTACGCATAACATCAGCCCACATTATCACACAGTAACTAAAGACCCTATAGAGATGCATATGTATCCATTCTGTACTGCGGATGACACAGTAGCAGTAATAGTTAGAGAGTTAAGAAAAATATTAATGCTTTCAAAATGGATATGTCACTTCCTGGTTCTTAATTGTGTTTTATGTCATTGTAAATTGATTGGAAAATATTCACCTTAGATTCTAGTTAGGCAGTCATTAGATGTTTGTTCTGAATGACCATTTTGTATAAACTAAACAAATTGCTATATCCCTGTTTTATGTTTCCATCATCAATCCTGGTTTTGATAATTTTTTCACCTCTGTCTTCAGGTCAGACACTCCGCTCATTTACAAAGCTGTTCCCAGCTGGTTTATTCGTGTGGAGAACATGGTGGACAAACTGTTGGACAACAACGGGAAATGCTACTGGTAAATATACTTAAGACACAGTGAGGTGACAGTTTTACCAACACGCCTAGCTAAAGTATTATGAGACCCAGAGAAGATACTTCAATATTATATTATTTTTCTTGCTATATTGGTTAAAGGCAACATTTTCACAGTATTTATCTGTAGATAATTTTAACAATAGGCAGAAAACATTAGGTAATACAAAATATAAGTGAAGTCGAGCTCATGACATCATGCTAATTTACCTTAAATAAAGTTGATGGGGTTTTCTATTTTCAATACACATATACTGAAGTGAAACCTGTTTTTATTCTGCACATGTTACGTTTTTGCTCAAATTCAGTCTGGAATGAATACATGTATTTATAAATCAGGGGGGCCTCTCAATAACCAAATTACAAAAGTCATGTTGCATTGTTTTTTGGCGTCATTTATTTTTGTGAGATTTTGTGGACATGAGAGCCATCAACAGTATAAATACATTTTGACAAGGCATTATTTATGTAAATGAGGAACTCAACTCATCCCATATAAAGCCTATTTCTACAGCAGCTCCTGGTTTTGTCTTGCCTTGATAAGGTTCCTCCAAGTAGTAGGTATAATAGCACTTCAGGCTATGGTTTATAGATAACATTAGCATGATGCTAATTGTAATTGAAAATCTCAGTAAAAGCAGTGAGCATCAGCATGATGGCTTTGCTAAGTGGTATCACCCTAGTGCTCCCAGCTCCAGCAGTCGCTGCCTGTGGTAATGGGACTGTCAAAATGAGATGAATGAGTAGCCGCTAGGAAGGTGAAGATTCCCACACGCACATAGGCTGGTAGGAGCACACACTGTTTTAAAGGCTAAAGTCTTGCTTTTAAAGGGACAATGTTGAAGTAATGTAAACTTAAACATTATTCCATCTTTTACTGCTTTTTGTGTTTGTTGTCTTTTATAAATATGCATACTGTCCATACAGTGTCCAACATAAAATGAAAACTCTAACCATGAATAATATGATATCATTAAAATGAGGCAAAAATCTTTTCTCAGTGATCAAACACATTTTGCAAACATTCAGGTTGCAAAAGTAGTTTTCTTTACCATTAATTTTTACAAGTCACAAAAAATAGACAAACATGTTTCATATATTAGCACAGAGATCTGGTTATCATTTTTTAAGTCAAAGTTAAAAAATTATAACCAGACAAATGATTCCCCAGACTGTAAATGACAAACTATTGTGGTCTGCCATGTTTAGGTAAGTTAATAATATCACTTATTGCACCTAGCCTTTTATTTATATAATTTCCCCATAAGAAAACTGCTAACTATACATCCGTGCACTAATGTTCTCTATCTTGGTACTGACATTTACACACATTTATTTCATCATATGCCTTTTTCCAAAACCACCTTCTGTTTACGGTCTCCCTCTTGTTATCCATCCCTGGTGTATTTGACTTACAATAGGAGCCTTCCTGTTCCTAAATTGCTTTTCTACAAGACACTAGCGCAGTTTAAAATCCAGATTTAGCATGAGGTGGGAGTGAGCTGTTGTGGGGGTACGGTTGGCTGGTGGTGAACTCTGGCAAAGAAATCATTAAAGTGATATATTAAGGACCTAAATAGAAATGCCTTCTTCAAATGGGAATTGATGAACTCATTGGTTAGTGAATGGATTGTGGTGCTGGTGTACACCCCCACCAGAGCATCCTGGTGACGAGAGCTTGGCACAGCACCGAAAAATAGAGAAAATTAGCAGATTTCGAGATAGCTTCAGCCTGGGATCGGAATAAACCAGTACTAGTCCAGCACTCGGTCTGAACCAGGACTTAGTAGTAGGAGTAAACCAGTTAATCCAGAACTAAACCAGGACTAAACCAGGACTAAACCAGGACTAAACCAGATTGTGACTGTGAGATAGTAGTTGGAAGTTGCTGATTGGTTGTGGGTAAGTAGGAAAAGCGCAGAGCATAGAAAATGTAAAGAGGAGGATGATGCCTTGAAGCAAGTGATAACCTTTTGTGTTTGAGCTTCATGAAAAATGCATCTAAGAGTTAATTCTTATGATAAAGATAAAAAAATCTGATAAAAGAGAAAATAACAAATGCTATACCCCCTGCTGTCTATTAGTAACTTATTCAGTATCATTATGTTAGCTTATACATGGTATCAAGACGGAAAGGCAGGCCAATATTCTTAATAGGATTTTGTATAATTTCATTACTTTGCCATATTAGCTTAAATTGAGGTAAATATGAAACTTAATTTTTTTAACTTGTGAAATGTAAGGTTGTTTTTTATTTTTTCAATTTATTTTTACAATTATCATACCAAATCTATTAGTAATTCCTTCTGATAAGAGCTAAAATAAAAATTACGCTAAAATCTACTTTTGCTACTTACCTCCTTAAATGGATACTAAAATTGTGAAAGGCATCATTCAGAACACTCATATAGTATAATAGCTGGACATTGCGTAATGCTTTGTTGATTTTGAAGCAGGTGGCTCATTATAAATGTTTTTTCCGTCAGGGTTCCAGAGTTTGTGCGTGAGAAGCGTTTTGGGAACTGGTTGAGAGACGCTCGGGACTGGGC
>JAVQKG010038780.1:0-10601 GCA_036025885.1 Hypseleotris bucephala
AATCGTTTCTGAATCGAAAATCGTTTCTGAATCGAAAATCGTTTTTGAATCGAATCGTGACCCCAAAAATCGGAATCGAATCGAATCGTTAGACACAGAGAGATTCACACCCCTACTGCTTCATAATGAGTGAATCAAAAAAACCACACTGTCACGTTGGTGGAGGGAAAATGAGCAGATGGGCTGCCTTCACTCCAGAGTATAGTTAGTTTATGTCAGTGATGAAACCACACACTTCTCTGTAGTTAGCACAGCCTCACTTTAGATACATTTACATACATGAAATAAAGGCTCACTAGGTCAAATCAGAGGTGTAGTCTTTGTTGCAGCATTCTGGCCACATGCCCAACATTTTTTTCAATGGTTATAAACTGTAACGTATACGTATCATATTGCTGTGCTCCTATTCTGACAATAGGAGCAAAAAGTTATAGTTTGAGTTTGCTTGCAAAATGAAACATCAATACAGTGTGGCAAAAAACGAAGATAAACTGCTCTCAACCTGAACTCATGCTGGGTCAAAGAGTTATCAAAATATGGATGAAATTTGAGTTGCGCCACCAGCTAAGCCCTTAGTTGCTATTGAATTGTAATGTAGGGTTATACTGCTACCACACTTCAAAATGCGGGCTGAAGCCAGAGGGTAATGACAGTCTTTGAGGAAAATTCTGAGTTATTCTCCCTGGCCCTGGTCTGTCAGGCTGCCAACCTCAAAGAAGGAGTTTTCATTTCTTCACCCAACACGAGCATATTGGCCAGTGTGTAGCATGCCCAGACCTCACGCTATAGACCTTCACAATAAACCCTGTGTGTAAAACCACTTAATGCTTTGTTTTCTCAAACACAAAGTAAGAACATGGAAGACCCAGGGAGAAAGGAATAGGTCAAATTTTCAGATGGCCCTGTCTGTATACACAAGTCTACTGTGTTTAAATCAGACAGTGGCTCCCCCTGCTGCAAACAAAAATAACCCAAACAAAAGACGAGCGGTGGGGGTTGAGAGCAGCTCTGTTATTGACACAGTTTCTACTCGGCCACAAGACTTTCTCATCACAACATTCTGCAAAACTACATAACAGTAGCCTACTGATTATGTCAAACGAGACAGCCATGCCAACAGGTCACTAAGGCTGAAGGTACACTCACCACCAAAACCAGTGTGAGTTTACATGCTACAACAAATTAAAGTTCATTATAAAAGCCTATAAAAAACTAAAAACTAATTAGCCTACTTACTCTCTGTTATAAGCAGAAGTTGAAATACAGTGGAAAGATTGCTAATGTGTACGTAGTAATATAATCATATAATGACACAAAAATAATATCACTATAATGAGGTAGCCTATATCAGCGCTCTGCCAAGCATGTGTAACAAGTGTAGCACAGAAATTAAAGTGTCAATGGCAGACCGGCGCCGGTGTTAGCCTGTAGCCTACTCAGAATCCCAGCATTTAGGAAGTACAATGTATGATCAAATGTGGTTTATTCATTAAGTAGGGCATTTATAATGCAGTCATACTACCTCTCGTAAACCCGCCGTTACCTCGTAATATGCGATTGTTTTTTATGTTTAAATCTGACAAAGAAAACGTCAAAGATTTTTACGTAGCCTAGATATCGGCAGGCCGACTGAAAGGGTACTTACCACAGATACAGGCGTTCTTGTAAAAGGTTATCTCAGAAAAAAATAAAGCAAGTTCATATCCGAGCGCGTCAAAGTTTAGTCCGAATCAGATCCAGGACGGCTTCATTCTGTGAGGAGCGGGGCAAGCGGCTGATTTCATTTCGCCAACGTCAGCTCCTCTGTGACTCCGCCACCGGGGCGTGTGCAAAACCTTAGTAAATAAACCCCCCACTTAAAGGCATAGGACTTTGTGTCGGTCGAACTCAATCCGTCAAAGCATGTACTGGCTTTATCTCCTTAAGGCTCATTTACATATGGCGGTTTCAGCCAATCAGCAACTTTGTTTTGATCCCGCCTTCTAGATAGTGTTTTGGTGCACGTGGACGGGAAATTCCCTGTAGCACGAGACCGCTTTACTACAGCGCTCATCTGGTTCAACCTGTGAGATGTGTTTGCTGCCGCTGTCAGCCGGCATGCTCGCTTTTGTCTACTGCTGTCAGACTATCCTTAAGCAACAGAAAAAGGATCTAGGGAAATGAGCCAGTTTTTAATACTAGAATTAAACTAGTTGGCAATATCCATAAGTATTATGCGTATTAGTATTGTACTTATTTGATTTCTTGTAGTCTATGTGTTTAATTCAAACTGCACCCACAAGTTGAGGTCCAATACTCGCTTTATTATTTTATATAGTGGGTCTCAAACTTCCCAACTTGCGTCCCAGGGGCCATTTGCGGCATTATTATTAGTGGCAGTACTATTTCTATTGCCTCTTATTGCACTTCTCTGGTGAAGCTTGTATCAAGTTGTTCTAAAAATGATTTCTATTCTCTTTGGCTTGGTTATTACTTGAGTCTTATGTGGCCCTGGCTGTGACATGGCAATACTAGATATGGCACCTGGCAGATTTGATTTTGAGACCACTTGTCTAATCATTGCACGTGTCATATCGATGGGCCTATATCATCTTGACCATTCATTTGAGTAATACCATTAATAAAAAGTTAAACGTCTTGAGACTTCCTCTATTTTGCCTTCCTGGAGCTCATCTTTCTATACATCCTATACCTGTAAAATCTACCCTGTGAGTTCTCTGTCCAACATGAATTAGTTATGCTGTTGACTTTGATTATATCCCACCTGCACGCTGTCCAAAGGAATGGGGACACACACTGGAAGAAGAGGGATCGGTTTCCTTACTTTGTGTGTCACTGGAAACCTGATTGCTTTTTGCATGACCACTGTAAACCAGCAAAGGCTTAGAGGTGAGAGGAGAGTATTAGTTGTAACTTCCCTTTACACTTTGGACTAAGAGACCCCCACCCCACCCAGCCAATTATGTGGATGGGAGCAAAACACAAATTACAATAAAGACAAACATATTACAAATAAAAATTGCTATGTAAATAGGTCCACACTACTGACGCATATCATTAGAATTCACAACATATACATTATAGATGGTCGTACATATACATTAAGATAACAAACCTAAGTTATTCATTAGCACGGTTTAGTCAGGGATGTATTAACGTGTAAACATATAGCTGCTGAAATCATCCAGGCCATTTGCTAACCCCCAGAGAAGCGTATACAGCACAGGCTTCTACGTGATAAATAATGCATATGGGTAATTTCTCTGTGGCCTTACCTCTATCTAGTAACATCAATTTTAAATTCAGCACATTCTTGACTTAACTAGCTGCCTTATGTTTATCTGTATGTGTGAATTACTGCCAATAAAGGACATATCATGTGCAGTGCAGGCTCATATACTGACATTTTAATCTTAATCTACACATGAAATAAGGTCATAATAAAAATGATAATTTGGTTGTTGTTGTCCTCAGCTTCAACATTGACCTCACCAGCTGGCTTGTTTTTGTCTGTTGGTGGACTTGTGTGCATAAGCCTATAAAATCCTGTAAAATTATGTCTGACTGTAAATGAAATATGAAGATGATCAAATATATAACACACTTGCTTGTTGTTGTCCTCCCCGCAACAGTATCTTCATCCACTTGTGTTGGCTTCTCGGCAGGCAGGTGTTCGTAAACAACTTCCCACAGACGCTTGAGAACCCTGGGAGAGGCAAGGCAGGCAGGCATCAGTTTGGATTACATCAGAAAGCCTTTTCGAGAAGCAATTGCACCACGCGTACACACCCATACACACTCTCACATCTACTCTCCACATGGCTGCACAATCACATGCCCCACTTCTCTCCTGACCTCCAAAGACTATTCCCGCTCAGATGTTGCAGTCTCTACAAGAATCTTCATACATCATTTCTGCACTAACACACACAATGGAAATGCCACAATCTAAGCATTCTGCATATTCTGCCTGGAAACTAGAAAGAGTGGATTTCTTTTGCTGTAAGCGGCTGTATCTTCATGGCTGAGTGAAGAAAAGCATTGACCTGAGAGCACGCTTCATGACCTAGTGTCACACAGGGTTAAATAAACAACTACTAATCTCGACAGTAATATTTGATAAGTCTTCTAGGAAATGTGTACATAGAAATGACTGGAGTAAAGAAGGAATGCTGTCAAATGCAGTACACTTTACAGTATTTATCCAACCATCAGCGCTGTTGATTTATCTTTGGGTTGTCTTTGATGTAACTAAGGAGATCTGTTGTTTGTGTTAACTCAAATGACCCGAAGAAATGTGTTACAATATTTGCATCTATGCATGTTAAACAATCCAAAAGGGGTCATACAGTTCATATATCATTTATGAATTCAGTCTTAATCTGTCATAATTTGTGAAGGAAACAGCGAGCCAAAGCATCTATGGGTCTGAGGTAGGTACATCCATGAGAATATAGCACAAGGCTGGTTCTCTTCAGGCTTACCGAGTACTTCCAAATTGTTGAATAGATTTATTGGAGGACTAAACTGAGTAAATGAATGTGATGGTGGTTGTCAGACAGTATCTAGCTTTTTTTTCTATTGTGTTCAATATTGTCACATGCAGAGAAAGGTGTACTGAGGTTAGTTAGTTAGTTCTTGAGGAGAGTGGTCTGGTTATGAAGCAGTAATGATACCTGATCTAACCCCTGTAACACAAGAGGACACTTTTGTAAGTCTTCTCATTATACATCCTGTCTGCATCTAGACAGTGAGCCAACACTGTCACCATGACTCAGATACTAATGACAAGACAAGTGGCTGGCATTTAAGTATTATCTGTTTATTATCTGTTTAGTATAAGGACAAACCTCAATTGTTTAGGTAGGACTTGTGATGATGATTGAGTTGCCTTGTGCACAGACTTGTAAACCAACTAATGTCAAAACATAACTCCCTTGGTAATATATCATGTTACTTGACATTTACATGACACTTTTTTATTTAATAGTCCTATAGCTGCATCTTTGTAGAATTTGACCTACTCTTTACAAGCAACTTAGAGTGTGGTTTGGGTCTGTGCTGTATAGTGACATTTACAAACTACATTTATCAAACTGAACTGAAATAACTACATTAAAAATCACTAGTGAACACACATTTTGAACTGATGGTTAGAAAATGTAATATTAATGATCAAAAAGTCAATTTATAACACCATCTCAAATTCACACTGTCTTATGTCTTTTGAGGTTTCCCATATCCAATAGGCGTCCTGACAGGAAAGTGTGGACCATGGCTGACCTCATCAACACTTCAAATACTTTTACTATTTGAAGTGAAAAAGATCCACTTCTGATGTTTTAAACCAAGCTTAAACACTTTGATGACACTCTGATTCCCACCACAGTCATTACGCCCATATAGCTCGTACTCTTTGATATACTCTTCCCATCTGTCGGACACTCCACTGCAAAAAGAACTGAAAAAGAAAGGATTGTGGCATAACTCGTCCACACACAGTGACCTTTTGCTGAACCAACTTTTAATTTGTTTTTGCTGCGGGCGACTGGTGCCCTGGCATATCAAAAGCACAACCCCAGCTATACTTTCTATACTGCAGGTGATGCGTTTTGTGTCAGAAGAAAGAACAATCAATTCCTTGGTTTCTTCTTCTCAACATTATGCCCACCGGCGATTCACTGAATGAAACGTGTCAAGCTGAGAATATCAGGGTGTTGAAAAGACAATGTGTATAAGTGCAGGCGAGAAGATGCAAAGAGCTGACCACCACAAAGGAAGCCTGTTTAATCTTCTTCACATAAAAGCCATGGCGACTCAAAGCGTGCATGTCCGTACAGCTGCGGATGTGCATATGACTACCTCTATTGATGTGAAGTAACACAGCGGTTGTCCACACTACTGAAGAAATGGATCAAAACTTGGAGGCTTCCCACTACGAATGAGTCAATCGCACACCGGGCTTATGACAATCCACCCAGCCATTCCTAAATCCGGCCCGGCCCCCTTCAAGTGTACACAGAGGATTTTCTTCCACCATTTTTAAAAGGCGTCACACTGGTCCTTGAAGTCTTTGAAGTGCTGATATTGTTTTCAACATCATTTTCATCATGCTTTCAACATCCCTAAGGTAATAAAATCAAATAAGTGGAACAAATGGCTTCAAATGTAATCACTCTTGATCATTAAAGCACTGAATTAGAAGCAGAATGCAATCCTAGACCAACCACAGATGTAGCATGATTTATATATTTGGGGCTTAATTAACTGTGGTGGAGGTCAGTAGCTAAGAGGCCCTGAAATGGCGTATGGAAAAGCACTATAAATGGCATCTATCATCAGCTACTAATTGTGTCGCCTCTGGGCTCCACTAGATCTAGTTTCACCTTTGGGCACAAGCCACCAAACACTTAGCATTCATATTTAATCGGACCTTATTATCTAGCAACAATGTAGGAAGGAGACAGAGACCTTACCTGATCTGCAATAGACAATCACAGAGCCCACATCAAACCATTTTATTCTTGCCAGTCTAAAGTCCTATTCAGATCGTATGTTCTACTAAGGCTATTAGATTGAGTTCATAAGCACTACACACATTTTTTATTTATTAAAAAGAACCAAACTAATGACAATTTTTTATGTCAAACTGTGTATTAATTATTGTGTAGATAGAAACAAATACCTCACGCACGATCAGTAAATACTGCGGCAATTAAGAACTTAACTGTAATGGCATGCCACTTTGAATAAAGACACGTCAGGGATTTAGAAGGTTTTTCAATAGCTGTGTATTGACGAAAGCGGGGCGGTACGGGTCAAGTTAGGCTACTTTTCCATTACCAGTCGGGGTGTCAGGCTCCCCCCTATGAACTTGGTAACCCTTTGGTTCTATTCATGTGGTAAACTTTGAAAAAATGTCTACTGAATTGTACTTCCATTATCACTACGGCAATGTGTCAGGAGCGAACGTTTAGCACCACTCACAATCCTTCTTCACACCATGAGCCAGGTTCTGCAGGAAGATCATGTTTTGAGGTTACCTACCTAGACACAGAGAGAGAATGCAAACTGAACACAGAAAGGTCAAGAACTTTTTGCTGTGACGGAACAATACTAACTAAATGGACTGCAAATGTCATCAAACCAAGGGTTATGGAGGGTAAGCTTTGATTGGTTGTAGGGGTGTGTGATTACACGCTATAACATACATAATATGACAATCTGTTCATCTGGGAAGATAGTTGAATAGCGCTTCAGTGCTTTTACTGTATGTGCTGCTCCTCTAAAAATGATCTATGCTTATTAAAATTGTTGTATACTATATCCCACCCCTACATAGAAGTAATGTTTTTGTGTAAGGTATTTTCTAACCAAGTTTTTTCTAGTATTAATTAAAAAGGTAATGTAATATGAGGTGACTGTAACATGCATTATATTGGGTCACCCAATCCAGAATTTATTGCCAAACTGTCACAAATAAGAAGCACACAGCCTGTCGATAGAGATCTCCTGCTGTGCTTTAAGTGACTCAACTCCTTTGAAGAGAGTCCTGTGCATTCTCAGTAAGTTAAGTCTTTCATGTGCGTCCCTTTTCTTTTTAGTTTTTTCAGGTTCAAAGAACTGCAAAAGCAAACAGAGGTTAATCCCTTATGCTCACAACAGCCGCCTGTTACGGGGTTATCAGCTTAAAGTCATCATGATGTCACAGCCCTCAGGTGTAAGAAGTCTGATGTTGGAGATCAAATATGACTTTAGTCTCCTGAGGCCACCTGCCCTGGTTATGCAGCTGAAACTCTATATTACTGACTCATCATCATGCGACTTGTTGACAGCTTATCCATGACAAGCTTGTTTGATTTTGGTGCATATCTTAAATGATCAGAATATATAGTACATCTATTTGCAGCTAAAAGAGTATCTGATGTGGTTGACTAAGCCCTTTGAGGATCAGCTCAGTGCAATTTGTACTTAACACTGGTGAGAATAATTATCCAGCCCTGTCCATTCAGGTCCAGGACGGCAGCCAGGTGAAACCAGAGCCTCTCCTGAAAGATGCACGAGCGATTAAACAAAAAACACTGCAATATCCTCTTTCTGATGTGAGCTGTGAGCCGGCACATGGATCTAGTCCCGCATAAATCTCCACTCTTTGATTAATGTGAGAGGGCATTAAAATAATAGCTTTCACTTCAGTGACATCCATAATAATAGTGTCTGTGTGTGTTTGATAAATCTGCAGCTACTAAATGCTCCTACAAAATCCACGTATACTTTGTTATATGGATTGTTTTTGTAAAAAGTTATCTACTTTATCATCAATAATGAAATACAATTTATGGGAATTGATCAATTTTGGTCAGTCACATGCCTACATACAGTGAGTTTTAAGAAATTCTGACTAGATCTACATCAGCTTAACAACTTGGAATAAACAGCTTCAGATATTATAGAGTACATGTGTGTGTTTTCATGGTTTAAACAGCAAGACTAAAGACCAAAGAAAAACCTAAATCATAAAAATAAAACCAAAGATAACTGCACACCAATATTTGCATTGCGTTTTCTATATCCACGTCAAAGCAAAATTGTTCAAAGATTATTCAAAGAACGATAAGGAATCATAACATTAACAAGCTATAATGCTCTCCTGAAGGAACTAGTCTTCAAAGTCAGTAAAAAGTTTTCAAAATGTCATTCATTTACTACAATTGTATGTTTCCAAGGTGAACATTGGATTATCCCATTTCCTCTTGCCGGGTCTCATTAGCACTAACCCAAACCTGGGAGTTCTGTGTGCTAGTCCCGGTAAGCGCCAATCTGTGTTTGTAGAAGTGTAAACAAAACATTTAAGAGTCATTTGACCTGGTGTGAGGACCAGTAATCAGTGTGTGACCTCAGACACAGGAGGCTCTCATTACTGCCACAGACACAAGGCCAAGGGAGAAAGTCATAAAGGCACGTACACTTTAGCCCCATGTCCTAAAAACAAGACGAACAACACACGTACAATATATCAACTTCACATGGAAAGAGTCTGAGATTACTATGGCAACCGCTAACAATAGAAGTGCATACAAACATCTTACGTATTTCTTGAAAACAATAATTTAATGTATTACTATAAACAGACGTATATTAACATTTCCTCTGCTTTTTTTCCTAAGTTTTAATTCACTATATTTCTTGCTTCTAATTATTTTAAAGTAACAACACCCTTGAGTACATTTCTCAGCTACTGTTCTTACCTCTGTACATTGCCTATAGTAATGTTTTGTGAAGTGAAAACATTTTGACATTTGTGCTTTTTTTTATTGTTTTTAAGTAACAATACCAACTTGGCTACTCCACCCACCACTGATTCTAAATATGTAAAACAGCGTTATAATTTAAAACTGATCAAAGGGAGGTAATGTAATACGCTGAAGGTGTCACAAGCTTTGACCCTGAATAATTCATTTAACGAGAAGACTGGTAGAAAATCAATTATAAGCTCCATATCTGATCCACTGTCTGCTGAAATCTTAGCTGTGCCTGTGGGTAAACATCATGTATCAGCCAGTGAATGCCTCTTAATGTATATTCCATTAAAAATTTACACACTTGGTCCGGAGCAGCTCAAACTGTGTCAAGTATGTGTCTGAGAGGTTATCTGGTCCAGTCTGGCTCTGCAGTCAGGACGTCCCATAGACAGCAGGGGTCACATGGGTGTAGTGACCTCCAGGCTGGCGATACGTGAACCCCCTCCATGGAGCGAGATGAAGTCAGATTGTCTAATCTGTGGAAAAGAAAAGTGCTGTCAGTCAGTCAGGCTGGACAAATCCTGAGCGGAGCGAGGTACACCTATGGGATATCGATGGTGAATAGATGTGCTGTTCTTACTACAGCTAATGGTCTGTAAGTGTTTACTGCTCAAAATGGGGCTGTGTATTTTCAAAGTGGGCCATTATCCATTTAGTCAAATTGGATATGCTCATTATGGCTATATGCTTTATGTAAGTGCTTTTCGAAATTGGTCTTTAAGTGTCAGGTAACAATCGATAGGTGGCAATAACTGCATATGGGACGTCAGTATACAAGATGTATTTAGATGTTAGACAGTCTGGTCCAGTAAACAGAGGCATATGTTTTCCAAGAATGAATGGATTAGAGAAATCTTCTTATTTATTAATAATCCTCTGTCTCACGCGTGGATAGAGCTTATCATTCACACAACACTGTTGAACAGTGTCTGAATGCTGCTCTTTACTTTCTAACAACTACAATAACGTGTTAAGTAATTATACAGTAACAAAATAATGTAGCAATATCTGGAGAAACAGAAATTGCAATTTGACTCTTGGGGAATTGGGGAATTTGCTCTGGCACCCTGCAACAACATGTTAGTACAAGAAAGCACTCGGAGAGTGCATACCGACGCCAGGACAGCTAATTTCCCCTATACAATGTTTTGGCACTAACTGCGACTTTAATCTGTGATGTCGGGTTTTTATATTGTTAACGAGCAATTAAGAGGCCCCGCCCCCAAACCATGACAAATATGGGAAGGGTCTATTTGACTTTTGTGATTTGTCAGGATGTGTGTGAAGAATGCTTTTGCC
>JAVQKG010038786.1:0-10527 GCA_036025885.1 Hypseleotris bucephala
TTTCACAGTGTTACAAGAGCCCACTATCAAAAAATATAGTGAAGTATTACATCCACTGCTCTCAACTACAATAGAGCTAGTTATTCTTTATACTTGATAATACACTGCCGGGCCAAAAAAAGTCACCACCTGGATTTAACAAAGCTAATAGGAGCTAATAAGAGCCTCCTGTAGTTAGTCAGATCTAAGTTCAGCAACATTAAATGCCTAAAGACTAAGGTCAGCAGACTACCTCAATATACTGAATGATCAGGATATTCATTAATGACTTTTTTTTTTATTTTTTGGTGGTACAGAAATATTCCAGAATGCCAGGATTCATCAGGTTCAAATTGTGAAAGAGTGGTTCAGGGAGCATTATTTTCACATATGGATTGGACACTACAGAGTCCAGACTATAATCCCAATGAGCATCTTTGGGATGTGTTGACAAAGACTTTGTTCAGTGGTATGACTCTACCATCATCAATGACATTGCAGAAGCAAAATATTAGTGTGTCATCTTTGGGGGTAGGCAGTGTACTTGACAATGTCTTCTTTTGCTTTTTGTCACAGCTAGAATAGCATTCATGAATATGCATAGATATAACTCTCTTTAGTGACCTACCGATAACGATGATAGCGGTCCCGGCCAGTAGCGCGAACAGGGTGAAGAACATCATCTGGTAACAGTTGATGAAGCTGTGTAGAGACGTGCCCCCTTCAAAGTTACCAACTGGAGGAGCAGCTGCTACAATAAGAGAGCAGTGAATGAAAGAACAAGCTGTCAGACGCACAAAGAGCTGCAATGTGCCAACAAATATCAACTCTGACACACTGCAATAACAAGAGTTTGATGATTACACCAGTGACATGAAGTGAACCAATGGTAAGTGATAGCTGAAAATGTTGGCAATGATTTCTCTAATAAGAAGTAAACTAATAATGCAATTGTTTAGTTATAGTTTAGAGTATTTCAGTTTATTTAGCAGTCATTTTAGCATACACCCTGCTGTTTTATGTGCTGCACTAACATTTTTATCTCAGAGTTTAACCATCTTGTATATTTTGTGTTATAGAGTTTATTTAGTCCTGTATTTATTGTGTGTTAAAACTTGTTATCTTCACCGAGGATATAATGTTTTTGGTGTTGTCCGTCCGACTGTCTGTAAGCGACTAAACTAAAAAACTACTGAATGGATTTGGATACGATTTTCAGGGAAGGTCAGGTATGACAAGGGGAAGAAGTGATAAGAATTTGGGGCTGATCCAAATCACCAGCTGGTTTTTAAAATAATGACCTATTTTTAATGAACCTTTCTCAAAAACTACTGCGCGGATTGGGATGAAAGTTCCAGGGAAGGTTATGAATGACTCAAGGAACAATTGATTAGATTTTGGGAATGATTTGAATAACTTTTTATTTAAACAGCTGCCTTGGTGGAGGTCTGCGTTCTCTGAATGCTTTGTTTTTATGTTAGCACCAAGAACTGCAGCAATTTCCAAATGATGTGAACTTCATATAGCAATAAAACCTGATTCTGATTCATAAAATATTCTCAACCAATACTGTTTGCATTCACTGTCTGCATGCTGTTACTAAAGCTTCCTTACCCAGTTTGGTTGCACTGGGGTCAGCTATGTGCATCAGAGTGACTGGGATGACCAGGCGCTGTCCCGAAGAAGAGCTGCTTATAGAGAGAGAAGTGGACACTGCTGCGGATGGTTCAGCGCTGACTGTGAACTTTTTAAAACTGGGGAAGTCTGAATGCACCTCTGTCTCTTGGATGGAAATGTCAGGAGATACAGATGCCACCTACAAAACAGAAATACAGAATTTAAATAATCCTACCCAAACAAGCTATAACCAAGTAAATATGAGTGATTTTATTATTTGGATTCTATCAGTTAACTTCAAATTCAGTGTACATCCAATCCAGTGTTATTTTCCTTTTTATTAATATAAACACTGCCATTGTTACAGTAATAAAATACAGTGAAGAGCAAAGCATAAAGATCATACCAGATTAGCAGATTGTCAAAACTTCATATCACTTTTATTTTTTAAGGCAATACTGCCCACCATGAAAAAAATAACAGTAAAAGAAACACCCTGACCTCCACAGTAGACAGTGCTGCCATGGGCCCATAGACTGTGAGCTCGGCAGATGGATGTAGGTTGGTCAGCATGAGCTCGGTCTGGTCAGAGTAAAGGCCTGGCTCCACAGGTAGTCGAGCACTGAGCTGTTCCCCGGAGAACACACTGCCCTCGACTCCTGCTTTGACCAGGACATTACTCATGGACATGCTGAGCACACGGGTCTGATAGTCACTCAGAGATTGCAAGGTCAGGGAACAAGTGTAGAGGCCTAAAGCAGGCACAAGAGAGGCAACTGGGTTAAATGTCGTTCAGGGATGCACAATATACTGCAAAATTATTGTTACTGCAATGTCAGCAAACGCCTTTATTTGTTTCGGAAAAATATACCAGTTTTCAAATTGACAGCAATTTACACTGTAAAAATATTATTTCTAGGGCCGCAGTTTAGCTCAGTTGGTAGATTGTGTGGCCCATATACAAAGCCTCTAGTGCTTGTTACGCTTGGTCCAAACAAATCTTTAAAAAATCCAATTATAGCCTTGAATAAAAATGTTTTGTTGCAAAAAATATTTTAAGCTAATATTTTAGTCATTATTTATTTGATTTGGCAATGATGACATAGTCATCATTTTGTTGTAAATCTGGATTTTGAAGCAATTTAACTTAATTAACTTAATATAGCAATATTGATATAGCAATATTCAACATGATATCCAAAATCACGTTTTTCTTATATGGTGCAGCCCTAATGTTATTGTGACTTTCTGACAAAAACATTTATGAAACATTTGAAGAGGAAAAAAAATTATGTTGAGAAAAGTGTCCGTTATAGGAATACTAATAAATGTGAGTCCCAAATCCCAAACACAATTATAGAACCAGTCCAAAGCAACAAGGACCCTCTTCAGTTCAATCAATCAACGTGACACTTTTTATGGCACCGGCCAAAACAGGTATTGATTACAGCCTTATAAATGGTATTTCCCTGCCCCTTTGAGCATATTCATAAATTCTGTCTTTCTTAAGTTAAGTGGGAGTAAATGCAAACATAAGAAGAAAGATGAGAATATCAAAACTAAACTCAATAGTGACTGATTTTATGCTGTTTATACTGGGTTTGTTTTTAAATGTGTGGTTAGTTTGAAATAATAAAAATAATTATGTACACATTTGTCAGCTTCACATTGTCACAAATTGACTAAATTGATGTAATCACATTCACAAAGTACCCATGCTGCAGTCAAAGCCGGTGTGTGTTTTGAAGACATCATTAGCAGAGAAGCCAACAGCATCACTGGTGAAACTCAGATGGCAGCTGACAGAGGACTCGGGGTGCAGGTGAGAAATGGCTTGAGTTTGGGCAGAGGAACAAGTGCCTGCAATAAAATAAATTGAAATAAGTGATTGATTTTTTTTGGTAAATCAAAATTAAACCTTTTTTAGTAGTAGTAGTAGTTCAAGTATTAGTAGTAGTATTACCAATGAGGTTGGTTCCTCTCTCTCGGGTTGTGACGTACACTTTGGTCTCTTCTCCGTTTCTGACCGTTGTTGTTTGAGCCATCGCAGTCGTCTTTACTGAGGCTTCAACTACTACCTACATCAAGAGACAAAACAGAGAACCAATATCAAACCATTGCTTTTTGTATTCAGAAACCTTGCAATCTTACAAAATCCTAATTTAATTCATTTAATTACATGGCATTATTTTTTTCTGTTTAACAAAAACTCAAATGTTTCTGTGACAAATAGCTGTGATCATACCTCTCTGTATGTTCTGAGTACACCAGGGATCTCATAGTAAACTGTCACTGTCCCACTGTCTCTGGCGACAGCTGCACCACTTTTAGGATCCACCTGAAGCACCCCATTAGAGGAGGAGCTCCATGAGCCTGGGACGCCTGCAAAAAGAAAACCAATAGAAGATGCTCATTTAACAAACCAAAGCTAACATTGAGATAAACATGAAATAATAGTTACTTTTAGGTGATTTCTCATGTTTCAAACATCTTACCATCTGGGCCCAGAGGAGGGACAGTGAAGCAGACCACATCCCCGACCACCAGCCTGGTGGCTTCATCAGGATGAATGACATGCTCCACAGGAAGTGGGATGTAGTCGGCCACTCCCTGATTGTCACTGTCCCACACGGCGAGGAGCGTGAGTCCTACATTCACCGTCCGAACAGTCAGTGTGTGGTTATCAGACCCAAACCCAACCTGCACCAAGTCATCCCTACAGGACACACATATGTACATACAGATAGAGAGATTAGTGGTTACAGCAAAACACCAAACACAAAACAATAAACACACAAAATACACAAAAAGGACCAGATACAAATTAAAAACAACTAAATTAACAGCTTTCTATGTTCTTTAAACCTGTTGTTTTATTTATTTTGTACATAATGGCTCACTCACTCCTTAGAGACACAATATAATGGTCTAATCACTAACCAATCCTTAGTCCCCACCAGACCATCAGCACTGATTTGGATAGTTTTCCCTAAAATTGCATGTCAGCAACTGGAGAACAACCTAATAGAATCAATTTATTTTTCAGGCTGATGAGACTGTCCCTCACTGGGACCACTACTCCTGCTCGCCCAACACTCCCATTAATTTAGCTCACTCACTGAGCTGGAAACTGAAATGAGGCTGAAGGAACAGCCAACTAAATTAATGGTGTGAACTGGCTACATGACCTCTCACTCACAGTGCCATCTATATATCCTGTTCTACACACATTAATCCCCACTCTCCCATATATAAAAGCTCTACTTCAGTGGCTCTAAAGGCTCTTTCTGGTGATAATCTGGGGACTTGTTCAAGACCTTGTTTTATTCCTGGTACACTCCCTGTTTTATACACCTTTAGTAATGTATTTTTCTGCATTAATGTTTGAACAATTACTACATTTAGAAATACAGACTAATACAATTAGTCCTGGTTGTAATTAATCTTAGACCAATAAAATAAATAAATAAATAAAATAATAAAGTTGAATAAATTAAATATCTTCAATAAATATCTTCAATTATTTTCTAGTTGATAAACTGAAAAATTAAAAATGAGTGTACACAATCATTAATGAGGTAGAACTCAATATAGCACAATACAGAAAACAGGTATTCGACATCTCTAACAAACAAGAAGGCAAAACAGTCTCCTTCACATTGTACTATTTCCTCACTTAGAAAGAACCTTATTTTCTTATTCTCTAATAACATGTCAGAAATAAGCATGTAGTGATAAAATGGTGGATGTGCAGAGACCTGTTTGTGGTGAAGGTGAGGCGGGAGTTGGAGCTGTGCAGAGTGTCTCCGGTGCTGGCGTGAAACTGGACAGTGAAGGAGAGGAGGACTCCCAGAGGAAAGGCTTTCAGTTTATCTTTGGTCACTGTGGTAAGGGCTGAAGTGGGTATAAACTGCACATAGGACACTGGGACCACCTAAAAACACATAATCACATTCATATTTAATAACAGTAGTAATGATTAAAACTGTTTTGGCTAATATCAATTCCAATATCGATATCTTTTTGTTTTGGTGTGCCTTTTTATTTTATAACAGAAAGAAAAAACAGCTTTAAAATGTATTGGTTAACCCATAAGTAGGATGGCATGATAAAGTAAAAATAATAATGTGAAATTTTCAAAACGGCCTTTAATTCGTTGGCTGTTTCTTAACCTAAGTCAACCATGTGAATATCCACCAACATGTACCATCCTTAGATCATATAATTGTGATGATTTAGTTTTTGAAATGCACAAATGTATATATGTGACATTTACGCTTTATAATGCTTAATAACAATATAATTTTAAACCTTTATTGTATCGACTAAGACATTTATTGTATCATTATACAATAAGCTAATCACTTTCTAGCTTCACAAATACAAAACAGAAAAAGACCAATAAAAAGTAATAGACCACATGTTAAATATTCAGTATCAGGTCCTGTATTGTACCCTTTACTATAATGCTCACATACTGACCTTGACAGCTAGGATGAGTGTTTGATTGACACCGAAGGTCTCTTGTGAGGTGACGAGGAGAGAGGAGATGCCGGTAAGGGAGCTGGAGGAGAGGAAGCCATTATCGTCCACTTGAGCGATAACCACTTGGTCGGGGAAATCCAGCATCTGGTAGGAGAGTGCGCCCACACCATCTCTGTTCAACAACCCATATTAGTTAAGAAAAATACACACACAAAATGCATTACAAAACAATCCCCAAGACAACACCACTGACCACTACCAGCTTACCTGTTAGTCTGAAGTTTGAGGGCCGAGTTTGGAGCCATAAGTATCTCTCCAGACTCCACTTCAGGGTTAAGCATGCGCAGTTTGTCGTAGACCTTGTTCAAAGCAAAAGTTTGAATCCTTAATTATTCATTCGCTTGTTCATTCTTTGATGTTTTAGAACTAGCAAAATGTCACAGTTAAATGCAGACTGAACTATGATGCATTCATCACCAACTAATCTGCCGTCTTATCACTTTAGAGATAAATACTTTTGAAACTCTAAAGTCATGCAATTTAGATTTTTCAGTTTGACTTTGTTGTTTTGGTATTTTGAAAAATCAGAAGGGGGTTCAATCCTGATAAGTAAAAATAGGGCCTGTGAGATTTTAGTCACTTAGTCGACAGTGAGGTCTTGTATAAATTTTTATTTAACAATTAGTTTTGGGTTTTTAATTTTATTTTATTCAAGATAGCAGCCCTTTTGAGGTCATTTATAAAGTTTATATATATATTTTTTCTAATATGTTTTATTACCAAATCATTTTGATGTCACCTGTTTGTTACATTCTGATAAGCTCCTTCACTCTGCTGGGAATGACTTTAGTAGACTAACAATTTTTTTTAGTTGACTACTACAGCCCTAGCAAAAATGCATAATAAATAATATGTCCAAATGACTTCAGTGTAGTTTATCATATTACAAATGAAGATAGGACCCTTTACCTGTATCTGAATCTCATCTTTGAGCTCCAGCAGATTGTCCACAGTCTGTCCCGCTGTAGGGTCCCTAAACCTCAGGACGACTTTGAGCCCAGTTCGGCCTCTGGTTTTCCCAGTCACTCTCATGCCAAAATTATGCTCAGCCTGGAGCTCCACATTAGCCTGAACATGACAACATTATGAGAACGATAAAAATAGCTGCAGCAAATCAAATGAAAGACATGGGATGAGGAAGTAGGAAGAGGGACAGACAAGAAAAGCAGAGACAAGGTGGAGAATGATTGCTTCTCATACTGTAAACCAGAACAATGAATCTATACGTCAAGGGCAGCCAACAAAACGCAT
The DNA here is from genome assembly GCA_036025885.1 of Hypseleotris bucephala. NCBI lineage: Eukaryota > Metazoa > Chordata > Actinopteri > Gobiiformes > Eleotridae > Hypseleotris > Hypseleotris bucephala. The sequence goes on from JAVQKG010038786.1 coordinate 7,393, forward strand.
CAAAAAGCACTCTAAAAATATTGTATTCTAGGGCACCTCAGTGTGTCTTGACTGGACGTCCAGGATGTCTCTCTTTGTGGTGGTCCAATGAAACGTGAGGCCGGGTACAGCATTAGCAAAGGTAAAGGGGGTTTGACTGCTGGTCAGGCCAATCACATACACAGGCATCTGAAAATGCAAAATGATAATGAAGAGCTGGTCAGAAGTAGCACTGTATTTTTAGACTGAAGTGGTACAGTAAATAGAGCTGCATGATTAGATTTGCATATTGTTTTTAAAAGAAAGATTCAGTTCACAATACATTTTTGACCTGTCTGCATCATTACCGACGCCAGGAGGTTATGTGATCGCCTTCGTTGGCGTGTGTGCGTGCGTGTGAGCATGTGTGTGTGTCTGTGATCAAGATTCCGCAAAAACTACTGCACGGATTCAGATGAAACTTTCAGGGAAGGTCAGGATTGGCTTAAGGAAGAGGTGATTAAAACTGGGTACATCTGTGATGAATATTAATTAAGTTATTCATTAATTAAGCGTAAACTTTTAAATGTCATAACTGAAACAGTTTTTGCCAGATCTACTTTTAACTTTCTGGGCAGTTACATATAATGAAGACGCTGAAATATATAGACTTTGGTGTCTCTATGATAAATAATAATTGATTAATTAACTAATAATTACTGGGGGAACTTTAATTAAGCCATTAATCCTGCTGAACATTAACCAAATCTCATGAAGTTTGACACAGTGATCCGGGCTAGGGTCTATTTATTGGACATATGCAAATTATCACGGTCGCCCCCATGTTTATGACTCCTATGGGATTTCTAGGGACAGACACTTCCGAAAATTGTCATGGTTTGGGGGCGGGGCCTCTTAATTGCTCGTTAACAATATAAAAACCCTAGAAATCACACAATCACCGATTAAAGTTCCGAAAACATTGCAGAGAGAAAATTAGCTGTCCTGGCGTCGGTATGCACTCTCCGAGTGCTTTCTAGTTTACATTAGGGTGACGCATGTAGTTATGCCTGTAGTTCTGCACATTTTACTTTCACATCTAAAACCTCTTTTTTCTCTCTCTATATAGACATGAACATAAGGACATTCTAGTGTATAAGATAAGTTTGGTAAATTTTACTTTTGGGCTGTATTAGAGATGATGAAATCTATGGCTACATAGCTATTGCTACAGTATAGGCTTGTTTTTAAATCATAAGAGGCTGTGCTGATAACAAGTTACACTGTGTACATTCTCCATTACTTCACAGGACACAAATGGACCCCTCCCTCTGTCCTGTGAGGGGAGGGGTTGAGGGGGGTGTCCGGTCAGGGGTGTGTCCCGAATATAAATTGACTCTGCAGCTGGACTCATGAGTTAGACGATATTTGGACTTGAACCAATGGGAAAGACTTGGCCTTTTCATCTCAGTTTTATCTTTTTGTCACAGGAAATTTTAATGAACAGTCTATACGCAACATTTGACATTAACCACTTGAGGTCTAGACTGGGACAGAAAACAGCTATTATCTCCACAAGTGCTCCTACAATAAAAGGTGGCGTCATTGTTGTGCATTAGGCAGACAACAGGACACTAGGGCCAGCAGAGCCACGAGAAGGTGCCATCCTTTGAAAAACTCGTAGAAAAATTCCTCCAGACAGTGATCCGGATCAATCCCAAAATCATTGTGTCATTCCTTACCTTTCCACACACACACTAACCCTACTGAAAACATTACCTCCTTGGCGGAAGTAACAAGGGTCTAAACTGGTTCTATACACTATAGAACAAACCATGTCCAAACCATGGCTAAAACTGTGAAGGCACATCATCCACAAACTGATACACTGCTAAAAACTTCAAATTTAACTTGTTTGAAAGCACTAAAAATGACTGGACAATTCAACCGATGAGATGGCAAGTCCTCCACTTTATAAAACACTAACTTTTACAACCACCCAGCCACAAGGTAAACAAAAATAAGCCCTAAAAGCATCACATGACCACTTCCCTGCTCTCTCATTGGCTGTTGAGATTTGTAGTTTACAGTGGTTTTACGAGATACACCTCAATCACTGGTTTCTGTATCTGTGATTATAGTCATTTAGGCTAAAGCTAACGGCTAAGTGTGGTGAATTACAGACTACACTGAGACAAATATATAAACATACAATCAAAGACTTCACTTAGGGTCTGGCTGTACAAATGTTGACAAAAGGAGACACGTTTTCTGTCCGTAAGAAATTAAAAACGGTGAAATATGTGAAGAAATTGTAAGGGAGGTTTTACAGTCACAGTGTTATCGAAAGTTTACAAAAATAAGGTTTGATTTAGAGCAGGGCCGGCCCAAGCTCTTAGGGGGCCCTAAGCGGAATTTGACTGGGGGCCCCACGGCCCACTGATTCAGTGCCACCTCTGAATCGGTGCACCTTTTTATAACATCAACATAGTTTTAAGTGACGTTAAAAATTCTCAAACACAATAAATGTAAATGCAAAGTCCCCCATTAGGAGTCAAATCTAACACTGAAAGGCTTTTGAACGTTAGTAGTAGCCCTGTGGTCTTGGAGGGGGATCTGGGGGTGGCCCCCAGAAAAATTTGATGCAAACCTGATGCAAATTCTGGTGCATTTTAGATGTTGCTAACCACTGTAAATCTAGATAGGGTACAGTAGGCATTGACACCTACAGTGGTGCCCTAACTAAAAATATAATGTGAAAAAAAAACAGCCAATGTAATCTTCACAAAGATACTCCTAACACAGGGCTATTTTGACACTTAAAGATACTACAACTTTTGTCAGGACGTCTAAACTGCTGTTTTATTCTGTTCTTATGAGAATCCAGCAAAGATCATGGAGAAAATAGATGAGAGATTCAACCACAGTGATGTGATCTCCTGGTGACACGTGTGAATGAGTGGTTGGATTATGTCAACACGTTTTTATAAATACTGTATCTCCACAAATAGAGCCTGGAGAAAGTTTGATGGGCCTGCGTTTTTTGCTGTTCATATTCTCTATGTGCCACTCTCAGTGCAGGCAAAGGAAAGAAGTGCGCTGGACATCTGCCTCCTCCGCGGAGGTCTAGTTTACTCACACGCACCTCCGTGAACGCATGTCCAGCAGCCCTATGAG